>JAGFNQ010008991.1:0-110000 GCA_024364735.1 Boesenbergia rotunda | reverse complement strand
GGGCCACCCGGCGCTCAGTGTATTTCAGGTGGTGGTCTCTGTTTACCACCAGAAGATAAAATTCCCAATTAGCGACAGAGTGGCTGAAGTCAAAGGGGATCAACTGGTGTCTTGGCGATGCTACAGTGGTGAAGTCACCCCGGAAGAATCCGAAGGCACAGGAAGACTAACCGGAGGAAGCGACCATTCACAGAAGGACAGAAACGAAAAGCTCACTATGCTAGAACAGGCCAACTATCTTCAATCTAGTCACCCCCGGTAAGATGTGTGTCGCATGTTATGTACTTGCCTATGTGTTCTTGCTGCCTTGAAATGCATTCATGAAATAAAGAAACATGCACTCACACGAGTACTAGTCCGTCAAATCAAAACCCTAACACCTCGCAGTGCTGCAGATGCCTAAGGTACTTAGCTTAGTCTGGGTGCTACAGACGCCCGACCAAGAAATCAAAACCCTAATACCTCGCGGTGCTGTAGATGCCCGGGATACTTAGGCTTGGACTGGGTGCTACAGACGCCCAACCAAGAAACCAAAACCCTAATACATTGCGGTGCTGTGGATGCCCGGGGTACTTAGGCTTAGTCTGGGTGCTACAGACGCCCGACCAAGAAAACAAAACCCTAATGCCTTACGATGCTACGGATGTCCGGGTACTTAGGCTTGGTCTGGGTGCTACAGACGCCCGACTAAGAAATCAAAACCCTAATACTTCGATGTGCTGTGGATGCCCGGGGTACTTAGGCTTGGTCTGGGTGCTACAAACGCCCAACCAAGAAACCAAAACCCTAATACCTCGCAGTACTGCGGATGCCCGAGGTACTTAGGCTTGGTCTAGGTGCTACAGACGCCCGACTAAGAAACCAAAACCCTAATACCTCGTGGTGCTGCGGATGCCCATGGTACTTAGGCTTGGTCTGAGTGCTACGAATGCCCAACCAAGAAATCAAAACCCTAATACCTCACGGTGCTATGGATGCTCAAGGTACTTAGCCTTGGTCTGGGTGCTACAAACGCCCAACTAAGAAATCAAAACCCTAATACCTCACGGTGCTGCGGATGCCCGGGGTACTTAGGCTTGGTCTAGGTGCTACAGACGGCCGACCAAGAAATCAAAACCCTAATACCTCGCGGTGTTGCGGATGCCCGGGGAACTTAGGCTTGGTATGGGTGCTACAGACGCCCAACCAAGAAACCAAAACCTTAATGTCTCGCGATGCTGCAGATGCCCGAGGTACTTAGGCTTGTTTTGGGTGCTACAGACGCCCGACCAAAAACCAAAAACCCTAATGTCTCGCGGTGCTGCGGATGCCCGGGGTACTTAGGCTTAGTCTGGGTGTTACAGACACCCAACCAAGAACCAAAACCCTGATATCTCGCGGTGATATGGATGCCCGGGGTACTTAGGCTTGGTCTGGGTGCTACAGACGCCCGACCAAGAAACCAAAACCCTAATGTCTCATGATGCTGCGGATGCCCGGGATACTTAGGCTTGGTCTGGGTGCTACAGACGCCCGACCAAGAAATCAAAACCCTAATACCTCATGATGCTGCGGATGTCAGGGGTACTTAGGCTTGGTCTGGGTGCTACAGACGCCCAACCAAGAAACTAAAACCCTAATATCTCGCGGTACTGCAGATGCTCGGGGTACTTAAGCTTGGTCTGGGTGCTACAGACGCCCAACTAAGAAACCAAAACCCTAATACCTCGCGGTGCTGCAGATGCCCGGGGTACTTAGGCTTGGTCTGAGTGCTACAAACGCCCGACCAAGAAACTAAAACCCTAATGCCTCACGGTGCTGCGGATGCCCGGGGTACTTAATTAGGCTTGGTCTAGGGGCTACAGACGTCCGACCAAGAAATAAAAACCCTAATACCTAGTAGTGTTACAGATGCCCGGGGTACTTAAGCTTGGTTTGGGTGCTACAGACGGCCGACTAAGAAATAAAAAAACCCTAATACCTCGCGGTACTGCGGATGCCTGGGGTACTTAGGCTTGGTCTGGGTGCTATAGACACCCGACCAAGAAATAAAAGCCCGAATACCTCGCAGTGCTGCAGATGCCCGGGGTGCTTAAGCTTAGTCTAGGTTGGGTGCACCAGATATCCAACCAGAATCTACGTAGCCCCTACCTGGGAGCTAGAGGAGATTCGAGGATAGGAGGTTAATACACACAACCTACTCGACATGAAGCAAGCATCCTCAGTCAGGGTAAAACTAGCAGAATATCTGGTATTGCTCTAAGCGCTTACACAACAATGATAACAAGTGTTTTCCTTCATCTTTACGGAAAATACATTGGTAATGACATCTCAAAAGGAATACAAAGAATAAGGGATACACTCAATAGATCCAGTAGAGGAGATCACTCCTTTGCCCGAGTTCTTCCCTATCGCTTCAGCATCCCCGCATGGTCATGTAGCCCGGAACAAAGGGGAAGAAAAGGGGGAGCAGCATCTACAACTCCTCCTCGGATGACTCCCCACTCCAGGCCCGACTGATGTCCGATGCCCAAAACTCGGGGAAACGGGCGATCAGGCGGAGGAGAGCAACCGGGGAGGGGCAGAAGATGAACCACCAGGAGATGCTCTCAGGTGAAACAAATGATATCATCTCTATCATGCTCCCCGGCGGAGCATGTAAGGTCATTTTTGGGCTCTCTGGTGAAACATGTGATTCCATCTCTGCCGAGCTCTCCCGGAAAAGATGCAACCTCATCTCTGCTATGCTCCCCAGTGACGCCGAAAATCCCTGGTAGAAGGGGGGCAATGGAGGATGTACCAGGAGGTGGTACGTTTCATAGGGGACTCTGGGAGCACCAGACTCGGCCCGGACAGACGAGACTTCGCACCCCTTTAGGTGGTGAACTTCTTTCCTTGTCGGGTTCCTCTCCAAGCTGCAACCTCTTTTCCCTATCTGGTCCATGAGAATGGGAAGGAGAGATGGAGGGGAACGAACGCGTTGGCCTTCCACCTTTATAGAGGGGGTTGCCTATCCGCATTTAATGCAGGAACGGCGCAGGAGCAGTGATAGATGCCAATCCTAAAACGTCGCGTCGATTGGTATGCTCCTACGGTGCCTGGGAATTCGCAACCCTTTATGGGTCAATTCAATGGATTGCCTGGGACCTGGAGATGACGATTCGGAGGCCGTAAACACTTAATAGAGAAAGGAGCCGACATGGGTCCCGCAGAAGAGTAGTCGCGGGCTTGGTAGTTGGGCTTGCGGGGTTAGCTTGGGGAGATCCGTGATGGTGCAATCGACCCAAGTGTGATCGGGTGGATTATGGGTTTTGATGTATGTGTCAATATGATTAAGTTAGGTTTTCATGTTGATTTGATATGTGTGCTTGAGTCGTACAGGACTTGGTGAATTATACATGGAGTAACAGAGTGAAGCATCCGAGGAACGAGAGCCATGGAAGAGGACTTCAAGGGCAAGCCGGGGAAGTAGACTTCAAAGGCATACACGAAGGATGGCATGGAGGCAAGCCGTGTGCTTATGTGCGCATCTGAGGGACGAGAGCCGAAGGAAGAGAACTTCAAGGGGCAAGCCAAGGGAGTGGACTTCAAGTCATATGCAAAGGATGGACTTCGGAGTGAGTTTGAGTGAACTTGTAAGTTGGGCAGTCGACTGTCAGAGGAGTCAGTCGACTGCTAGCGCAGAGTGAAAACTCACAGAAAGATCAATCGACTGGTCCAGGCACTAGTCGACTGGTCTGCTTTAAAATAGAGTCGTTGGCTGGGCATCAGTCGACTGGCTCTGGGGGCAGTCAACTGGTGTCGGGGCTGAGCTGGTTGTTAATAGCTCTCTCCTCTATTTAATAGGAGACTTTGGGGCATGAATAGGTTATGGTTCTTGATTGCTAGATCCTATTCTAAGTGCTCAAAAGCTTCCATAGCCTATCCTCTTCCTCATACTTAAAATCGCATCTTGTAAAAGAGGAAGAGAGCATCTTGTGAGGGTTTCTCCACCTTCAAGGAGAAGATTATAGTGGAGCTTGATTGTGTGGTGTGGATCCTTGGATTAGTCACCTCTAGGAGGTGAATACCAAGTAAATCAAGGGAGTTAACATTGCTTTCCTTGTTAATTGATTTTGTCTATTATTATTTTTGTGCTTTAGCTAACATTCTTGTAGACAAAATTGAAGAGGAGTTATTCACCCCCCCCCCTTCTAGCCTAACACCAAGGTCCTAATAATCCGTACCCAGGATCAAACCCGAAAGACCTCTGCAGACGCCTGATGTCATAGGAGGTGCTGGGTCCCTAGGACCGACCTAAGGGGATGCAGGGGGCGAGCAACGGCTCTCTGACTCCCTTACCCCAGAGGCTGAGAGGGAATGCCTATTCTTTAAAAAAGGTTAATCTGCTGTCTGGCCCCTGTAGGCAAAGAAAAATACCGATCCTTCTACTCTTTGAGCCCTCGAGATGAAGACAAATGATACAGGGAGCCAAACACAAAAGCATGCATAGGATAGTAAGACAAAGAGATATTTTCATTATAATCAAAATGGGTACATCGGGGCCAAGCTCCTGGGTAATTAATAATCCTACAACTCTTTGTCCTCGGGAGGGGGCTCTTCCCAAACTCGGCCGATGCTCATGAAGCCCAGGTCGGCATCCGAAGGCAAAAGTTGGGCCTTCTACAACTGGGTGATGGCCCCGTGGAAGCCTTGCCTGGCTGGCAATGATGTCGCCAAATTCATCCGACTCCAGGTACTTAGCCTTGAAGTCTGCCTTGGCCTCTTTCATGTGGGAAGCCTCAGCAGCCCGAAAGTTGTGCATGTCGGCCTCAGCAGCCTCCTTGGCATGCTTTAGATGCTCCATCTCAGCAGCCATTTTGTCTTGGTCTGCCAGAGCTTCCTTAAGCCTGCCCGAGATGACCCACACTTCCGACTGTGCCTGGGCCAGATCTTCCTCGAAGTCAGATAGGCGATCAGCCGCCATCATGAAGTTGGACTCCTTCTGGGCGAGCTGGCGTGGCTTGGTCTTTGACACGTTCAACTGACCTCCCGGTCGAGGCCTCCAGAAGGCGGATGTCGCCCGACAACTCTTCTCCTTCGTTTGAAGTTGGTCCCGCTCCCGAGTCACCAGGAGCAGGTCGTTGGTGACGGCCACAACCTTCTCAGATGCCAAATGTTCTCGGTGCCTGGAACTCTGGAGAGAGGACTCCATGGCCGACAAGATGTCCAGGTGATGCTCCACCTTCGCGCGGAGAGCTCTGCTGACCCCCGCTTGCATAAGTCACGCTCTGTGCTCATGGTCAACTGCGGCCTCTGCTCTCAGGGCCCAACGGGTCAAGGCCTCAATCTCGGGGCAGGCATACAAGCCACGACAGGCAATCAGGCAATCTTCAACCACCTATCATTACACCAAGGAATTATAGAGCATACAAGAAAACAACCTATGTACTGGGAACACACGCCTTCAAAAGTGAATCACGAACAGTGGTGAGAGGCCCCACCGAGACTCACATGGTTTGCCCCCCTTGAGAGAGACTCACACGGTTTGCCCCCCTTGAGACCTTGAGGTGTCAACCCGGCTCTCAGAAGGCAACGAGCAACGGCGCGGAGGAAGTAGCTGGACAGTAGGAGCTCCGGGTGGCATGTTAGAAGGGTCGGAGTCACCCTCCTCAGAGCTGGAAGTCCCCTCAGAAGAAGGGTCCTCGGTAGGAACCTCCTTCAATTGCACATGGGGGAAAGATTGCATGGAAGCCTCCAACGCCGCATCTAGCCTTTTTTGAAGGCAGTCAAGTTGCATTCGGTATTGGGTGGGCAATGCTTTCTTGCCTTTAGTGACCTCGGCAAGGTCAACCGAAGAAGAGCCGGAGGCCTGACCACCTGCCTCCGGAGCAGCAGTCGACGGAAAAGGGGGAGATAGGGGAATAGCTTCCCCACCACGGAATGTGGGACATCCTCCTCAGGGATAGATTGAAGGGTGCTGGGGCCACTAGAGCGCAGCCTTTTTCATCTAGGGCCTGAGCCTTCCGGAACCTTTCTCTTCTGTCGACTAGGTAATTGGGTTGTTGAGGGAGTTCGGTGACCCCCTCCGGAGGAACAGCAGTCGTGGGCGGGTCATCCTCTGAAGGGATGCCCATCTCCGGGTCAACCGACGGACCGGGAGTCCCCTGATCCGCAAATGGTGGAGGCGCAGCAGTAACCTCTGCCCGTCCTAGCGAGGCAGACCCACGGGACGATTCAGCAGTCCCCTCCGAGGACTCAGCTGGAGCAGAGGGCACATCAGGAGCGGCGGGGGGAGGGGCCAGCGCCTCCTTGTTGGTCTCGTCCCACTTGATAAGTCGGTGCATCGCCCTCGAAAACATGAGTTCCTCTGCAATAACCAAGCAAGAGGATATCAATTAGAACTAACATACATTGATGAAAAAGATGAACGTACCAAGGCTGGGGCTAATCTGGGTCACTTTAGAGCTAACGTTCGCTCGGTACATGAGCTCCTCACTCTGCACCAGACGGGGGCCACTAAACTCCATGCCGAAGAGGATGTTCCTGGCGCGTTGGTAGGCTGAACTCTGGAGGAAATTCCCTAATGAGGGAGGAATCGGCAAATCCTCCGTCCAGCAGAGAGGACTGAAGGGTTGTGTAGGCAGTCGGATGAAGAAGAACTTCTCTTTCCACCCTTTGTGCGAGGAAGGGAACCCTCCTAGGAATCTATGGTCGGGATGCGTCGAAAAGCTAAAAGCCCCTCGGAGCCTATTGGAACTAAGAATGAATGGAAAAGGCGAGGGGTCAGGGGGATGTCGAAAAGCTTGAAGATAACATACGCCCCACCCATCTGAGCATATGCGTTAGGAGCCATCTGGTGGAGAGAGATATCAAAATAGGAGGTCACATTCATGAAAAAAGGAGGAATGGGGAAGCAGAGTCCCGACTCTACTTGCCCCAAAAAGAAGGTGAAGAAACCTACGGGAGGCTCCACCGGCATCTGGTCTACTTTAGGGATCAACACCGTCATCTCAGCCGGAATGTCGTAGGCTTCAATGGTCGCCCGCTGAGCCTTCGGCCTCCCCTCGAAGAGGCAGACTCATACCACTCCGCTCGATAACCCTCCATGATTCCTAAGGGAAAAGACGAGAAGGAGGCAGAAGACTTACGTTAAAAGGAATCCTTAGAGAAGAAGAAGAAGACAAAGACGAGGTGCACCAAGCAACAAAGCCTGAAGGTGGCCGAACATCTTCGTCTCCCCTTCTTATACAGAGGAAGCCGTCCACATGTGTGTAATGGGGGCGTGGCACGTGGAAGGTAAGGAACCGCCACATCGGGGCAGCACGATGGAACAGCTGCTTGGCGTGAGCCAGCTATAGTTGCACACATCAGTAAGAAATCGCGAAGAGAGCAGTTGGGACACGTGGCAACGAGGAATTCGCGGAGAGACTTTGTCGCCATTAAAGAGCGTCATGCGCCTTTATGAAGGATGGACAGGTATCAGAGCAATACCTTAAAAGCTGTAGAAGCCTTTTTAGGAAGACAAAATCAAAGAGGGATTGCCTCGAGACCTGAGGCAAATGCTACCATCCTCGGATCTAGTATAACTGCCAAGGGAGCAGTAACGGGTGCAAGGACCGGCTGGAACATAGCTTCTTCATCACCACACTAGTCCGATCGGTCAGCAACATTTCCTTCGATTAGACTTGAAGGGAAGGACTTGTGATGGGGTTGAGTACCCCATGGCGGACACGTGGGCTGAAGAAGTTGGGTGGCAAGATGCAGCGAGTTTGAACAACTATCTTTTCGGAGTTCCTGAGACTCTCACAGGAAGGGGATCCCCCGGGACCCCCTCGTGGTAGACCCACTCCTGGGATCACCTCGGGGAGCCAGGCCCCGAGACTACCTCGGGGAAGCGGAGTGCCCGGGACCCGCCTCGGACCGGAAGACCCTGAGATCACCTCGGAGGAGCAGAGCCCAAGAAGTATTCGACCTCAAGTAACGACCCCCCTTTATTCGGATCTGCGGATAACTGTCACCCATTATCACGAAGTCATCGTGACCCATAAATGTCGCAACGGGCCGAACTTAACTGCGGCGTGGACCGTTGCAAAGGTTATCTAGTAACCGATAAACGAGGGAGTGCGGCAAAGATCGGGGAGACGCCCGAAGGCAGCCGCAGGTATAAAAGGTACTCCAACCTCTCCGGTAAAGGGGTTACGCATTCTCTACTACTCGCATATTTTCTTGTCTTCTTTTTATCTCCTTCATCGAGGCACTGATCTGAACGTCGGAGTGGGCTCCACTGGATAACCTCCGGCGTATTCTCCTAACATTCGTATTAATCTTGCTGGGTGTGAAATTCCTCCTCTAGCATCGGTATCCATATGGATTGTACTATGATAACTAATCGTTGAGGTCGATTCCTTCCGGATCAATCATAAATAGAAATGTTACTTAAAGTTTTTAACTCGCACATCTCCGTAACTTTTTAACTCACGCATCTCCACTATTAGCCCAGAGAAATTGTTGATAAGTATGTTTGTCAAATTTAAGATTCTTTGAATTTCAATTAGAAACTCTCCGTTCAAATTATTACTAAAAAGTAAAAGGCTTCCTAGATTTCTCAAATTATCCAATTCTCTTGGAACAATCCCCTCTAATTGATTCTCATACAACTACAGTAAAATCAATGACTGACATTGGCATTGGCATTGGCATTGGCCTATCTATAAGCGAATCGCCATGACAAATAGTTAATAGATAAGTAAAGATATTCGAGCCTTGTCAACCAGCCAAGTGATGAAGGTATTTTTTTTCCTGATAAGTGATTGTTAATAGCAGAAAGCTCTTCAAATTAGTGCAATTACCCAATGCCACTAGTTCAAGATGCAACATCAACCCCATCAAGAACTCTTTAATTTTAAAAGTTTATAACTTTTTACTCAGAAATCGAAATCAGTTTTTATCCATGCTCACATGTACCGAATTTAGAATCTCGGACCTCAGAACATAAAAGTTTTGGAAATTACGAAGAATTTGTAATTTCCAAATTTCAAGTCCAAAAAATATCATTTAAAATTTTTTCGGAGGATTAAAACAACATTTTTCCTATTTTTAGTAATTTCTGCATTTATGATATTTTGGACGCGTTTTTGGTATGCCGGGTGATACTATTAAATACTGAAAGTTTGAGGTCTAAAAGCTTAAAAAGTCAAAATTAGATGCTTTATTTAGATAAACCAAACTAGAAGGGGTTTTTCTGCAAAATGCCAAAACCCATAAAAAGCCCTAAAATTTCTTCTTCGTCTTCATCGGCACGCACGAACAGGAGACCGAGCACCCCGTCTCCCTGATCGTGTCGCCGCCCTGGCGCGATTTTCCTCCTCCACGCGAGACACCACGGCGCCGTAGGTGCTCCTCTTGTCGCCCCTCCCTCTTTCACCCTTTTCACCAATCAAGACTCATCATCGGCCTCCCCTCATCGCCGACCCCCTGCGTCTGCTCTTCTTCACATGGGCAAGCCGACATTGAAAACTGTATCCTCTCATCAAGCACCACTGGGGTAAGACTTTGGTTGGTACGATTTTTGTGTTTAGATGGAATTAGTGAGGCATGGGTTTTTCCATGATCAATAAGAGGAATGATTTTTTCAAGCCAACTATGCTTTTGTGTGAATTGATTCTATGGTATGCTGTTTTGATAGGTTGTTTGGGGCTAGATTGATCCTGTGTTTGTGTGTTGATCTATTGCCGAGAGTTCTCTCGATGGATGATTTAAATTTGATTTTTAGTTGTTGTTCCTCTTCAATTGGGTTGTTCATTTGAGTTTAGGAATTCCTATCTATGTTGATTGATGTGTAGGAGGATTGGTGGAAGGGTGAACTTGAGCACAGTTTCTGGTTTCTGTCTTGTATTTGTTCTTGCTGTGAGCATGGTAAATCTAAGCTCGGTTGTCTGAGATGGTATTGCCAGGATGCATTGGTGAGTAGTGTTAGGGTTGAACTTGATCTCATGGTTATGTTTGGGTCATGGGTGCCTTTCTTTTAGATTTGACTTAGTTCGTTTGGTATAGTTAGATTAGATTAGTCTATTTGATTCATAATAGTTCTCACCATTATATTGAGTTAATTAATTAATCATGGTTAATTAAATGAAATCTGATAATTAGGATGACCCTAATTAATTAGGATAGCTCATTTAGCTAAAATATCATATAATCAAAATAGCTAAACTTATATCTTTTATTACAGGACCCTGATTGGACAGAGATTAACTAGACGGGGAGTTCTATCTGATACATTCTACATAAAAGGCGGGTACTTCTCCTTTTGTATTCTATAGATTATTTATCTTAAATGCATGACTGTTTATGTCTGAGTTGGACTGTCTCAAGGGCGACATATGTTATTACATCATATGCATTTATTGCATTATGCATTTTTTTTGTTTACTGCATGTATATGAGCTATGATTGCTACATTTGGTTGACATGCATGTATGTTTTGATATTATGTTATCACTCTGTTTCATACATGCCTAGTTATTCTTCTGTTTCCTAGAGACTATATACTGTTGTTTCTTTTGCTTGTTATATCTTTTGTTATGTCATGCATTTATCTACTCTTATATCCGTATAGTCCACACGGACTCACTACCCCCACCATCTACTATTGTTTCAGGTAGTAGATAGATACATTACCTGGAACCAGGAGAGGATCCAGTTGTCAGTCCCACGGAGTCGAGTTGTTTTGGAGTTGTATCAGGGTTTAGTTTATTTTTCATAGTTATTTTATTTCTGCACTTCGTGAGTTCCGCATTTATTTCCTAGATTGGTATTTATTTTATTATTCCGGTATTATCTTAGTATATTTATGTTTATATGTTCTGGACTTGTATGCTCATTTTCGGATTTACATTGGAGTTTTATTCTGGTTATGGATTTTCTACTACTTTTATTTTTCTTAAAGATATTAACTGTGTGGTTGTGGATTTACTCTATTATTGTGATGTCAGGCATGTGAGGCTGAGCTATATTTTTGTGGAGAGTTATGTATAAATGTCCCAATTTGTCCGTCGTACAGAGGAGATGCTGTCCGATTTTTCGAGTAAGCATGGGCCTTTGGGAGCGTGACAATTTTTGGTATCAGAGCGAGATTTTACGAAGTAAAATGGTGTCTGTGGATTTTCTGAAGTTGTTTTACGAGGTTAAACTATATTTTATGGATTTATATTTTTACGGAGTCATTTTCTTGATATGGTTACGTTTTAGGACTTAGCAGCGACGAGAACTCTCCCGACAATTAAAAGTAAGTTGGTTTAATTTTTGATAGATATCTAAATAATGCATGTTGGTTCTGTTAACAGGTATGTCTCATCGTATTAAGTTATCTCCGTCCCGTACATGTGGTCGTGGATGACGATCACAGGGGAGGCTAGTGGAGTCCGGAGGGACACGAGTTAGGAGGTTGAGAGGCCCACCAGGGTGGAGCCGACTAGTCGGGGACTAGCTCACCAGGAACTTTTGGGAGACCTGAGGCCTCCACCACCGAGAGAGCTTCCTTTGTATCCGACAGCAGTTCCAGTAGTACCATCAGTGGCAGATCCATCAGTACCACCAGTGGCAGTTCCTGCAGTGCCATCAGTGGTACCCCTTGCCCAAGCGGGCTGAATTTTGGATAGAGCTCGGATTTCGTTATTGGCAGTGTCTGTGAAGGGTTATTTCACATTGTTCCATGGAGAACCAGATCCGTATGCTACTCATGCCAGGTTGGAGACATTGGAGGGCACCTTCAACTATATGACTCTCACATACATAGAGAATGTGGAGTTGGTTATTTATCACCTTCGAGATCAAGCCGTCACTTGGTGGAGCATGCAGAAGACTATTATTGGTGGACAGCCAATTACTTGGGTTTCTTTTCGCAAAGATTTTGAGGGGAAGTATTATCTGCTACATTTTGTACAGCCCAACGACAGGAGTTTCTTGGTCTTCAACAGGGAGATCGCTTAGTTTTGGAGTATGAGACATAATTCAATCGCTTGGTGGAGTTTTGTCCTCAGTTGGTGGCAATCAAAGATGAGCGGACGACACAGTTCACACAGGGCCTCGTTGGATATATTCAGTTGCAGATGTCAGGATGGGCTCTGACTTCTTATCGAGAGGCTTTGGACCGGGCTTTACATATAGAGATGACCTAGTATTGGTTGTTTGGTGATAAGAAGAAAGGAATGCAGCCAGCTCAAGATTTCAGTAGTGACTCAAAAACAGCAACCCATCGGACCGAAGTGCAGTAGCAGGAGTCAGACTATGCAGGAGATTTCTAGGCCTCAGCCTCGACCACAGAAGTCTGGATGGTCTTCAGCAAGATCGTCACAGGGTTCTCAGCAGACCCGGAAGTCTGCTAGTGATGGGGCTCATTGTTTTCAGTGTAGATCTAGGGACCACAGCAGACCAGATTGTCCTCTATAGCACCCCATCTGCTATTATTGTAAACTTCTGTGTCATGAGAGTCGAGGTTGTCCCTTGAAGGCTCAGCATAAATCTGTCACAGTTACTCCCCAGGAAGGTCGGTCAGGACAGTAGAGGCACAGAGAGGCGGTCGTCAGACTCAGACGTCGTCCCGACAGCAACAGACAGGATGTCAGCAAGCAGTTCCTCCACTAATTCAGATTTACTGTATGCCTGGGCATGAGTACGCCTCCACACCAGCGACGTCTTAGTATTATGTGACGGGGTCGTACTATTTACAACTATACCCAGCATACGAGCCTGCAATTTATCGGCCTCAGTAGTCGGTTGGAGCTTTAGTTTATCAGCCTAAACAGTTGGTTGGGCCTTCAGTATATCAGCCCTAGCAGACTGCCAGGCCTTCACCATCTCAGCCGGAGCAGATTTTGGTGTTGCCACCTCCAGCTTCAGAGACAGAACAAGTATATGCAGTCACCAGCGAGGAGACATAGCGGGTCGATGGATCGGTCTTCCGCGGTATGATTTCAGTTTATGCATTTCTTGCTAAATTGCTTATTAATACAGGTAGTTCCAATTCTTTCATATCACGGTTATTTATGGGAAAGATTAGTAGGTTGCCTACCCTTAGATCACAATGTCTGTCAGTGTCCCTGTCATTCGATGAGGTATTGGATATCACGCAGGAAGTCAAGGGATGTCCATTGGATTTCGGCGATTATACTCTCACCGTGGATTTATCGGTTCTCGAGATAGTAGAGTTTGACATTATTTTGGTCATGGACTCGTTGGCGGCCTATCATGCCACAGTCGATTGTCAAGCAAGGGTGGTCACGTTTCGACCTCCGAACCAACCCTCGTGGGAATTCATTGGCACCAAAGATGATGGGATTTCGATTATTTCTGCGCTTCATGCCGAAAAGCTTATGTCGCACGGATGTCGGAGTTTTCTATTGTCATTGACCAGCACGGATGATAGTAGTAGTCCTCAGCTCTCGGATGTTCTAGTGATCCGAGAATTTCCGAACGTATTTCCAAAGGAGCTTCTTAGTTTGCGTCCTAGAAGACAAGTTGAGTTCATGATTGAGCTAATTCTGGGGAATGTGCCATCGAAAGCTCCATACCGTATAGCACCGAAGGAGTTGGATGAGCTGAATGTCCAGTTGCAGGAATTATTGAACAGAGGGTTTTCCATCCTAACGTATCTACATAAGGTTTGCCAGTTCTGTTCGTAAAGAAGAAAGATGGTTCTATGAGGTTATGCATCGATTACAGGCAGTTAAATGAAGTGACCATCAAGAACAAATATCCCCTGCCTCGTATCGAAGACTTGTTTGATTAGCTGAAGGATATATCAGTGTATTCCAAGATAGATCTGAGGTCAGGATATTACCAGCTGAGGATCAAAGATTCATATATCCATAAGACAACTTTCCACAGCCGATACGGACATTATGAGTTTTTGATAATGTCATTTGGGCTTATCAATGCTCCTGCAATATTCATGGATTTGATGAATCAAATATTTATGGAGTATTTGGATCAGTTTGTTATCGTTTTCATCGACGACATCCTGATTTACTCCCGTTCTGAGGAGGAACATGCGCGTCACCTTCGCATCATCCTGGAGACGCTCCGACAGGAACAATTGTATGCGAAGTTTAGCAAATGTGATTTCTAGTTGTCTTCTATGGGGTTTCTCGAACACATTGTTTCCAGTAGAGGTATCTCCACAGATCTCTAGAAGATCGAGATTGTCACCAGTTGGGAGCAACCGAAGTCAGTTCAGGAGGTGTGCAGTTTTCTCAGATTGGCTGGTTATTATCGATGATTCATTGAGGGGTTTTCCAGCATTGCTACACCGTTGACACGTCTGACCAGAAAGGGTATGAAAGTTATTTGGATAGAGGCTTGTGAGACCAGTTTTCAGGAGTTAAAGCGGCGATTGGTGTCTGCGCTTGTTTTGGTGCTACCTTTGGGAGCGAATGGTTTTGTACTGTATACTGACGCATCACATCAGGGTTTGGGCACAGTTTTGATGCAGCATGCACGAGTAGTCTCTTATGCTTCTCGTCAATTGAAGGAGCATGAGAAGAACTATCCAGTCCACGACTTAGAGCTTGCAACTATTATTTTTGCCCTGAAGATATGGAGACACCATCTCTACGGCGTCACGTTTGAGATTTTCATAGATCACAAGAGCCTTAAGTATCTATTCACTTAGAAAGAGTTAAATCTTCGCCAGAGGAGATAGGCGGAGTTCCTGAAGGATTATGACTATACTATTAGCTATCATCCAGGGAAAGCTAATGTGGTTCCAGATGCACTGAGCAGAAAATCCCGGAGTGTTCTAGTTTGCTACCAGGTTATGGTCACGGACTTAATTCAGAGCTTCTTAGAGATGAGACTGGAGGAGTAGGGTCAGACAGAGAAAGGGTTGTTGATGACTATGGTTGCTTAGTCTTCGATCAGTATTAGGATCAGAGAGGCTCAGGCTAGTGATCAGCATCTACAATTCCTAGGCAGTCGGATAGCCTCAGAGCAGCAGACTGACTTTACACGAGATGAAGAGGGTATTCTATATTTTCGAGGCAGATTGTGCATACCTAAGTCACATCCGATCTTGGAAGAACTGCTTCAAGAGGCTCATCGGTCTCAGTTTGCGATACATCCTAGCGAAACCCGTATGTACCGAGATTTAAGACGTTCCTACTGGTGGAACGGTATGAAGAAAGATATCACAGATTTTGTAGCTAGATGTCTAGTTTGCTAGCAAGTGAAGGCCGAGCATTAGAGACTTGCTGGATTACTCCAGAAGATCCCTATTCCTGAGTGGAAATGGGAGCAAATCACTATGGATTTTGTTATAGGATTACCGAGGACATGTAGAGGTCACAATGCGATTTGGGTGATCGTTGATCGATTAACCAAATCTGCGCATTTCTTGGGGATTCGAAAGACGGATTCATTGGACAAGCTAGTAGAGCTGTGCTGCCGCAAGATTATCAGGTTGCACTACATTCCTCTCACCATCATATCAGATAGAGACCCGCATTTTACTTCGCGATTTTGGCAGATCTTACAACAGACCATGGGTACCGAACTTCGATTTAGTACAGTCTTTCATCCGTAGACGGACGGACAGTCAGAGCACATCATTCAGACTCTAGAGGATTTACTAAGATCCTACGTGGGAAGATCACCTGCACTTGGTTGAGTTTGCCTACAATAATAGCTATCATTCGACTATCTAGATGGCACCATTTGAGGAGTTGTATGGTAGGGCTTGCAGGACACCTACCCTCTGGGTGGAGGTTGGGGAATCTTAGTTGCTAGGATCTCAGAGTATTTAGCGTGATGCAGAGTTAGTCCGTACTATCAGACGTAGGATGTCAGAGACACAGGATCACCAAAAGAGTTATGCAAATCAGAGACGTAAGCCCTTGGAGTTCTCCGTGAGCGATCACGTATTCTTACGAGTATCACCCACGAAAGGAGTAAAGAGGTTTGGTTTGCGAGGTAAGCTAGCTCCGTGCTACATTGGGTCTTTCCAGATTTTGGAGTGGATTGGAGCAGTAGGTTACCATCTAGCACTACTGCCGTCTCTTGCTAGAGTGCACGATGTGTTCCATGTTTCTATGATGAGGAAATATGCACCAGATCCTACGCATATATTATCGGAGGTGTCGATCACACTCTAGTCAGACGCGACCTACGAGGAGGTACCTATGCGGGTATTGGGGCACAAGGAGCATTGATTGCGAAACAAGACAATTTGATTGGTCAAAGTTGGTTGGTAGCACCATTTTGATGAGGAGGTTACTTGGGAGCTCGAAAATACTATTAGAGCTCGCTATCCTCATCTATTTACCTGAGGTACGTATGGTTGGTTTTCGTTCAACATTTATATAACATCTAAGTTGTTAACCTGTTGTGGTTTACTAGCGAAATTTAAGGACTAAATTTTTATTAGTGAGGGAGAATGTTAAATACTAAAAGTTTGGGGGCTAAAATCTTTAAAAGCCAAAATTAGGGGTTTTATTTAGATAAACCAAACTATAAGGGGTTTTCTGCAAAATATCAAAAATCATAAAAAGCCCTAAAATTTCTCTCTTTAATCCTCTTCTCCCATTTCTTTCTCTCAACACCGAACGAGATGCCAAGCGGTTCCCCATCGCGCGAACCCGTGCCCTAACCTTTCTTCTTCCTCTTCTCCTTCCTCTTCTTCTTCTTCTTCTTCTTTTTCTTCTTCTTCTTCGGCGCGCACAAACGGGATGCCAAGCGCCCCGTTACCCTGATCGCGTCGCTACCCTCGCGTAATTTTCCTCCTCCACGCAAGACACCACAGCGTTGTAAGTGCTCCTCTCATCGCCCCTCCCTCTTTCGCCTTCTTCACCTATCAAGAACCATCGTCGGCCTCCCCTCATTGTCGATCTCTTGCTTCTGCTCTTCTTCGCACGGGCAAGCCGACATCGAAAACTTTATCCTCTCATCAAGCACCACTGAGGTAAGACTTTGTTTGGTACGGTTTTTGTGTTTAGATGGAATTAGTGAGGCATGAGTTTTTCCATGATCAGTATGAGGAATGGGGTTTTCAAGCCAACCATGCTTTTGTGTGAATTGATTCTATGGTATGCTATTTTGATAGGTTGTTTGGGGCTAGATTGATCTTGTGTTTGTGTGTTGATCTATTGTCGAGAGTTTTCTCGATGGATGGTTTGAATTTGGTTTTTAGTTGTTGTTCCTCTTCAATTGGGTTGTTCATTTGAGTTTAGGAATTCTTATCTATGTTGGTTGATGTGTAGGAGGATTGGTGGAGGGGTGAACTTGAGCTCAGTTTCTGGTTTCTGCCTTGTTTTTGTTCTTGCTGTGAGCATGGTAAATCTAAGCTCGGTTGTCTGAGATGGAATTGCCAGGATGCATTGGTGAGTAGTGTTAGGGTTGAACTTGGTCTCATAGTTATGTTTGGGTCATAGATGTCTTTCTTTTAGATTTGACTTAGTTCGTTTGGTATGGTTAGATTAGATTAATTTATTATGATTCATAATAGTTCTCACCATTATATTGAGTTAATTGATTAATCATGGTTAATTAAATAAAATCGGATAATTAGGATGACCCTAATTAATTAGGATAGCTTATTTAGCTAAAATATCATGAAATAAAAATAGCTAAACTTATATCTTTTATTACAGGACCCTAATTGGACACAGATTAACTAGACGGGGGTTCTATCTAATACATTCTACAATTATTTATCTTAAATGTATGGTTGTTTATGTCTGAGTAGGACTGCTTGACCTTGTCCTTTGCTATTTTTAACATCATCCGTTGATACCGTCCTTGTTTGATCTTTGAGCTAATCGTGTTTTATGTCCGTACAGTGTCATCGTTGATTTTCTATTCAGTAAAGTACCACTTGTACGCGAGTACTTAAAAAAATGATCATTAAACACAACTAAGGCTGGTTAGGATTAAAGATACCCTACCTAATAGTTTAGTTACATGTTTGGTGATTTTTGGTACTTATCAGTTGTATCGTTGCATTGTTGTTATTTGGTTGATTGTGCATTTAGTATCATGCATCATATCTGCACAGTTGCATGCTAACGAGTAGTGGCTTCCATATGGTTAGGTCGTCGTCATTTATTTAATTATTTTTCCCACTCAACCATTCATTGTGGTAGTTGCTAGAGTGCGAGAAACTGTCCTGTTTGGCCACACTTGATCACGGATGTGCAGTAGATGTTGAAGTTGTAGGTAAGCAATTGGCACCCTCACCGTTGTTTCCGACGGATATCAGAGTTGTTGGTGGCTCCCCCTTTTTCTGGAGTTTTTTGGTATAATTGGCTCCCTAGTATCATGTATACTCAACCACATATACTAGTGGTATTTGTTGGAGTGCGTACAGTTGTCACAGTCCTACCCACTCGGCCACACCGATGTGATGTGATGGCAGCTTGACTGGCGTCAAGGGTGACACATGTTATTGCATCATATGCATTTATTGCATTATGCATTTTCTTGTGTTTGCTGCATTTACATGAGCTATGATTGCTGTATTTGATTGACATGCATGTATGTTTTGATATTATGTCACTTTGTTTCATACATGTCTAGTTATTCTTTTGTTTCCTAGAGACTGTACACTGTTGATTCTTTTGCTTGTTATATCTTTTGTTATGTCATGCGTTTATCTACTCTTATATTTACAGAGTTCACCCGGACTCACCACCTCCACCATTTACTTTTGTTTCAGGTAGCAGATAGATGCATTACCTAGAGCCAGGAGAGGATCCAGTTGTCAGTCCCACAGAGTCGAGTTGTTTTGGAGTTGTCTCAGGGTTTAGTTTATTTTTCGCAGTTACTTTATTTCTACACTTCGTGAGTTCTACATTTATTTCCTAGACTGGTATTTATTTTATTATTCTGGTATTATCTTAGTAGATTTATGTTTATATGTTACTGAACTGGTATGTTCATTTTTGGATTTACGTTGGAGTTTTATTCTGGTTATGGACTCTACTACTTTTATTTTTCTTAAAGATATTAACTGTGTAGTGGATTTACATTATTATTGTGATGCCAATTGTATGAGGCTGAGCTATATTTTTATGGAGAGTTATGTATAAATGTCTAAATTTGTCCGCCGTACAGGAGAGATGTTGCCCGATTTTCGAGTAAGCATGGGTCTCTGGGGGCGTGCCAGATACGGAACATAAGCAGATGCTACCATGTGAAAAGTTGCGGAAGATATACAAGTCAATAAGCTTGTTGATATGGCAGTCAAAGTCAACGTTTTACCTGCCTAGCAGACTCCAACTCCATCGCAACCGATCGGCTTCACGTAGCGGACCAACTCCAACCGACTCCCTGTTCCAAGCAGTCTCCCAGCTCCAAGCAGTCAACCAACTCCAAGTCGACTCCCGACTCTATAGTTTCCCAAGACTTCTGACTTCGGCCCCCGACTCAAAAATAATGACTAGCTTAGTACCCTGACTGGTCCTCAGTCGACTCCCAGTTCGACACCCTGGTTAGCTCCCAGTCAGCCCCGGCATCATGACAACTATTAATTGTGGAAGATCGAGACAACGTAGCCATTTTTCTCCTAGGAATGTAGAATAAATGTTGTCATTTATTCCACGAAACGCGGGTAACGTAGGCTAGAATCTTGGGACACATGGAGAACGTGGGGGCTCACCCACAATTCTATCAAAGGTCACCTACTCCAACAAGCGAGCAGAGGTTCACAAAGGATCCTTGATGAGGCTACGCAAGATCACGTGGTCAGACAATCACCAAAATACTAATAGTCAACCTCAACGTACAATTACTGACGAGTGACCATCAACATTCACATGCATGATCATCTGGTATTTATAAGTTAAAGTTTGTCCATATAAGCGTCTTATTTAGCTGTTTGAGGGATTACTCTTTATTTTTAATAAAATTTCCTCTTTGGTAAAACCTAGAGAACGGTGAGATTCTTTATGTTTTTTTTCAATTTCTTTTCAGCATTCTCCTCAAATCTCTCTTCTCGTTAGCCGGTAAGATAATTACTATTTTATCCTACATGTATTCACCATCGAATTAGTTAAAGGACAAAATTAATCTCTCCAAATTGAAATTATTCGAGCTAGATATTTCCCACTAGATCAATTTCACCAACATTTACTTTTGTGAGGTCATTTATGGTCCTGTGAATTGGTTCATACCTAGCAGTGTAGCGGCCTCATCTCTATGGTCCCCGTAGGCAACCCTCTAGGTCGGCGACCCTACGGTCTTCCCACCCCTGGTAGTGGGTTTTTGCCTTTCCCAGGATTCGAACTCTAGACCTCCAGGCACACTTGGTTACCAGGATTCAGGAACTTTAGTACTTAGACTGAAGGTCTAGAGTTCGAATCCTGGGGAAGGCAAAAACCCACTGCCAGGGGTGGGAAGACCGTAGGGTCACCGGCCTAGAGGGTTGCCTGCGGAGACCATATAGGCGGGGCTGCTACATAAAAAGGCGTCTTTTTAATGTAGCAGCCCCGCCTCTATGGTCCCCGCAGGCAACCCTCTAGGCCGGCGATCCTACGGTCTTCCCACCCCTGGTAGTGGATTTTTGCCTTCCCCAGGATTCGAACTCTAGACCTCCAGGCTAAGTACTAAAGTTTATGAATCCTGGTAGTTTATGAATCTTGGTACCAGGATTCATAAACTTTAGTACTTAGCCTGGAGGTCTAGAGTTCGAATCCTGGGGAAGGCAAAAATCCACTGCCAGGGGTGGGAAGACCGTAGGGTCGCCGGCCTAGAGGGTTGCCTGCGGGACCATAGAGGCGGGGCCACTACATTAAAAAGGCGCCTTTTTATGTAGCGACCCCGCCTCTATGGTCCCCGTAGGCAACCCTCTAGGCCGGCGACCCGGGCTCACTTGGTTACCAGGATTCATAAACTTTAGTACTTAACCTGGAGGTCTAGAGTTCGAATCCTGAGGAAGGCAAAAACCCACTGTCGGGAGTGGGAAGACCGTAGGGTCGCCGGCCTAAAGGGTTGCCTACAGGGACCATAGAGGCGGAGCTTCTACATAAAAATAATTGGTACCAGGATTCAGGAACTTTAATACTTAGCCTGGAGATCTAGAGTTCGAATCCTGGAAAAGACAAAAATCCACTGGCCAAGGGTGGGAAGACCCGTAGGGTCTCGGGCCTAGAGGGTTGCCTACGGGGACCATAGAGGCCGAGATCGCTATATAAAAAGGCACCTTTTTTGTAGCCGCCCTGCCTCTATGGTCCCCACAGGCAACCCTCTAGGCCTACGACCCTACGGTCTTCCCACTCCCGGCAGTATGTTTTTGCCTTCCCCAGGATTCGAACTCTAGACCTACAGGCTAAGTACTAAAGTTTATGAATCCTGGTAACCAATTGATAGCTCAATTAGTTACCAGGATTCATAAACTTTAGTACTTAGCCTGGAGGTCTAGAATTCGAATCCTGGGGAAGACAAAAACCCACTGCCGGGAGTGGGAAGACCGTAGGGTCGCCGGCCTAGAGGGTTGCCTGCGGGGACCATAGAAGCGGGGCTGCTACATAAAAATCGCCTTTTTATGTAGCGATCTCGGCCTCTATGGTCCCCGCAGGCAACCCTCTAGGCCCAAGATCCTACAGGTCTTTCTACCCCTGGCCAGTGGATTTTTGCCTTTCTCAGAATTCGAACTCTAGATCTCCAGGCTAAGTACTAAAGTTCCTGAATCCTAGCTCAATTGGTACCAAGATTCAGGAATTTTAGTACTTAGCCTGGAGGTCTAGAGTTCGAATCTTGGGAAAGACAAAAATCCACTGGCCAGGGGTGGGAGCCTAGAGGGTTGCCTGCAGGGACCATAAAGGCCGAAATCGCTACAAACAGTCTGGCGGCTACTTTGCGTAACAAAAGTCTACATGATAGACAAAGACTTTGACCTTTCTACGATTGCAACCCCTAAGCCAAAACGAAGATTAATAACAAGTCTACGCCTTACCAGAACTGTCACCGTCCAATAACTGTCAGTGATTTCACGAAGAGCCTATGAATTTGGGGTGACCGATTCCGTCCCATAGAAGATTTTCATCGATCATCATGATAATTCGGGAAGTACTTACAGTGGACGGTCTAGAAACTCAATATCCTATAGTTCGCGCCCCATTTGAAAAAAAAAATCCTATAAAATAGTCATAATTAGAGATCGAATCACGAATGTCTAAGATAACGACTAGTCACTCTACCGCTGCACCATAGCCCTGGAAGCCTCTTTCGAATAATGAATTTGTTAGACATGTTGCCATACCCTATCATCAGCGCCTGCATTAATCCGTACAAATAGAACTTGTTGCTCACAGTGATACTAAATGAACTTTTCTGTGATACAAAACACTTCCTCCGGTTTAGTTCACTACAATTGATATTAAGAACTGTAAATTAGTGTAACAAATCCTCTATGATTAGAAGTCATTGAGTAAATGCACACTCACATATTTTTTTAAAAAAAAAGAAAAATAAATAAGATTTTATATACTAGTTGTAGGTTCAGATTTCCTCTGTTTCTGAGCATCAGCAAATCTAGACTTGATATCTTGCAGCTCCCTGACAACATTCTGCATTGAAGGCCGCATGCTTCCCTCCTTTGTTACACATCTCATGGCCAAGGAAAGAACCTTGTTCACTTCTTCAATCTCTGAAGTACCTGTGACTTCGTTAGCGAGGTCTTCATCCATGACAACTTCTATTTTACTACTGCCATTCAAGGAGGAAGTCACCCATCTTACTATGTCCATATTTTCCGAGAACGAAGGGTCGATGGCCATCTTTCTGGTTAGGAGTTCGAGTAAGACGACTCCATAACTGTACACATCCGACTCTTTGCTCCTCCTTGTCGTGTAGGCAGCCTCTGTTACAAGGCACAGAAGCATAACATCACAATGCAATTGTAAGAAATGTGGAGCAATATAATAGTAAGAGTGGTTCCATTCATAAACACCGGAGCCTTTGGCATGAGGGTTAGATTACTCCTATCGACAAGAAACATAACCTCTTTTTTTTAATTCCTCTTGGAAAATATTTTATACAAACAAGTATCACACTTGGTGAACTTAGGCATCAAGTGGGTGACAATTCTGATTTCTGCTACCATTGGATCTAGTATTTGACAGTGCAGAATGGAATCACAGAAGGAACATACAATTATAGTTACCAATAAGAACAATGAAGACCTGTTATCAATTCAAGAACAGTTTTGCTCAGGAAAGAAAAAGAGAGACAGAAATGCATACCTGGTGAAATATAACCAAGGGTGCCCATAATAGCAGTTGACTGAACAGAATGTTGATCAAGCTTAGCTATCCCAAAATCTGAGATATGTGGCTCCATTTCAGTATCCAGCAATATGTTTTTAGGCTTTATGTCGCGGTGGATAATTGCAGGGCTGCAGTGGTTGTGAAGATAATCTATCCCATGGGCAATGCCAACAGCTATCTTGTACCTCACCTTCCAATCCAGGACGGGTGCCGGCTTGATCTCATGAAGAACATCATGGAGGCTGCCATTTTCCATATACTCATACAATATAAGTCCATATTCACCTTTCAGCCAAAAATTCTCCAATTTCACTAAATTTCTATGCCTGATTTTCCCAATAGTTTGAATTTCCCTTATCATGCTTGGATTTGATCCTTTCTGACCTGGAAAAGCAATCTTCTTTACAGCATATATTTTCCCTGTGTCGAGGGCTGCCTTGTAAACTATCCCATGAGCTCCTCTACCGATTTCATATTTCTGATTGAAATCCTCGGTGGCTTCAATGACTTGGTTTAGAAGGAAAGAAGAACCTTCTTGCAAGGATGGAACGTCATCTTTCTTTCTTTTAAACCTGAGAGAGAAAAATCCCGCAAAGACAAGCACTAGAGCACATAGCAAAACTGAAGCAAGAGCTATGATTACAATCTTCATCTTGGATAAACCTTTGGAAGTATTATTTGGCATGTTGCATTGTTCTAATATAGTGATGTTTGTGCATGTAGAATCTCCTTTCTGACATGAGATGCAGAGTTGAGGATTTCCTATAAATGAGCTTGGCAATGATTCTACAAACTTAAATAAACCACTCGGCAATGAGCCATGAAAGTCATTGTATGAAACATTGATGTATGTCAATGAACTGAGATCACTTAAGGGCATCAAACTTCCCGTTAGATTGTTAAAAGAAATATCAAAGCTCTGTAGCATATTCAGATTTCTCAACTCAAGTGGAAGTTGTCCTATTAGTCCATTATCACTGAGGTTTAAGGCTACTTTCATGTTTTGCAATAAACCCAATGATGGCTGGATGCTGCCTCCCAACTTGTTTCCTCCAAACTGTAGCTCAATCAGTCCATTTAACTCATATAAAAAATCCGGAATTCCTCCGCTAAATTGATTCTCTTGCAGTATCAACTGAGAGAGACTAGATAAGTTTCCAAAGCTTGTTGGTATTGTTCCATTGAAAGAGTTGAATCCCAAGTCCAACACATATAACCTGTGACATTCTGATAATTCAGAAGGCAGTGGACCATACAGATTGTTGTTGGACAAATTCAGAAACTGAAGGTCGGCTAGGTTTCCTATTTGTTGAGGTATCGGTCCACCAAGCTTATTCATTGACAAGTTGATCATAGTCAGATTCGTACAGTTCCCTACCGTTTGAGGAATTTGCCCATTGAGTTTGTTGAAACTTAAATCAATATATAATAAACTTGATGTCTCAAAAAATTCTGGAATTGAACCGCTAAGGTTGTTGTTACAAAGAATCAACCTCTGCAAACTCGAACAATTTCCAACCCCCGGAGGTATTGTCCCATTAAGCATATTATAGCCCAATGTCATAATGACCAATTGATTTTTGGAACAGATATTGGGAGGGATGTTGCCAACAAGACCACTATTTGTAAAGTCAACTTGCACCAAACTGTTGTTGATTCCCAAACATTGAGGAATGACCCCTGTGAATTGATTATCATAGATAGAAATGTTGCTCAATCTTTTTAGCCCACACATCTCCACAGGTAGTTGACCAGAGAAGTTGTTGTCAGAAATAAGTATAGTTGTCAAATTTAGGATTCTCCAAATTTCAATCGGAAGCTCTCCGGTTAAATTATTACTAAAAAGTAAAAGACTTTCTAGATTTTTCAAATTGCCCAATTCTCTTGGAACAATCCCTTCTAGTTGATTATTATACAACTGCAGTGAAATCAATGACTGACATTGTCCTATCTGAAAAGGAATTGGTCCTGACAAAGAGTTAAAAGATAGGTAAAGAATCTCGAGCTTTGTCAACAAGCCAAGTGTTGATGGTATTCTCCCTGACAAATGATTGTCAACAATAGCAAGGTTTTTCAAATTACTGCAATTACCCAATGCTGCAGGAAGTTCACCGTCAAATCGGTTGAAGGACATAACTAGGCTCTCCAACTTGCATGTTTTTGAGCTGACAGGGATGTTCCCCATTAGATCATTGTCACTAACATCTACTTCTGTGAGGTCATTTAGAGTCCATGGAATAAGACCTGTCAACTGGTTCGCATATAGATAAAGCTGCTCTAAGTCACTGCAATTACTAATTGAAGCGGGTAATGAACCAGAAAGATTATTTTGACCAAGCCATAGAAATTTAACCCTGCATGCATTTTCATCAAAGGAAGGAATTGAGCCGTTGAGATTGTTTTCATGAAGGTAAATAGTCTCAAGAGATGGTTTGTGGAACAAAAGACTTGGTATATGTCCACTCAACAAATTATTGTAAAGTGAAAGGTACAACAACTTCTTGAGGTTTTCTAGGGTCATTGGTATCTCACCTGAAATGAAATTCTGAGAGAGATCCAAGTGTTCAAGAAGTGTGCAATCGCCTAGTTCTGAGGGAATAGGTCCAGAAATATTGTTGGCACTAAGATCTAGTTTCCTCAGATGACTTAGCAACCCAAATTCTTTGCCCAATGAACCAGAAATTTGAAGCTCAGGAAGCTCAAATGAAGTCACGAATTCACCTCTGTTACAACTGATTCCTGCCCATCCACAAGGACTTGGGTCTGATGAGTTCCAGGTGGAGTTCACTGACCGAGGAAGTATCAAACTGCTGGAAAGGGCCAATAGAGCCTCTCCATCAGAGTTTAAGGCGTTGCTTAGTTGAAAGAAAACCAAGAGTGAGAAAAACAGGGACCGAAGACTGAAAGCCATTACTGTGTCCACGTTTCCCTAAAGGATATAAACAAGTCAGCTTCTTATGTATCCTCTCATGTTTACTTCCTACCCAAGGTTATAATCCACGCTATAAAAAAATCAAAACAAAACAACTCTAGAAAAGAAGAAACTATCCAATATAGCAGAACCGCAAAGCACACACAGTTAACACATTAGGGTAAAACAAAACAAGAGCTTTGAACAAGAGAAGATTTTCACTGGTTCAAAGAACAGGAATGGCCTTTGGCTGAACAGACACAAATAGAACAGAAAAGAGATAAGAGAAATGAAAACCGCAAAATGAAATACCGTCGTACCTTCTTGAAGAGCGCTCCCTCAACAATTCCTAGTTTTTAGGATTTCCCCTCCTTTTTTTTCCTTTAGCTTCAGCAAAGGCGGTAGACATCTTGAAGAGCGATCCCTCAACAATTTCTAATTTTTAGGATTTTCCCTCCTTTTTTTCTTCTTTAACTTCAGCAAAAAAGGTAGACAGCGGCATCTGGCTTTGAATACAGGGGTCACCAGCTGCATCTAGTTTCTGTACACTTTATAGCAGCAGATTTACTGCGTATGTCAGCATCACCAGCAGCAGCAGCTAGCGGTGAATGATGAGCGTTCATACAGCAAATGCAAACGTGACTGCTTTGAATTTGTCGTTGGGTGGACAAATGGACAGACTGACTCTTGACATCTAAGAATAAGTGCGCATGTCAACGCACCTTTCATAAAAGGAAGCACGCCAACCTGGCGCGTTCACCAAAACCTAACCCACATCGTAGTTGAAGTCTGATTAAACTTTAAACAATATATATAAAAAATAAAAATTGATAGGGATAGTGAAAATGGGAAAAATTGATAGGGATAGTGAAAATGGGAAAGTGAAAAGCAAAGTAAATAACGTGATATCTTGCATGCGGCGATTTTCGATGGGTTCATCGTGCCCCCCAAGGTATAGTTTGATTCGAGGCGACGGCCGAAGGCCGCTGATGGTGTCCAAGCAATAATCGGACGTGTGCATGTAAAGTGTCACGTCATGTCACATCATTCACTATACTTTTCACTTTTTCATTTAAACTCTCCCTATCATTGCTCTATTAAAAAAATGAGCAATGACAGGGAGAGTGAAAATGAGAGAGTGAAAAGCATAGGGAATGATGTGGCATGACGTGGCACTTTACATGCACACGTCCGATTATTGCTTGGACACCATCGGCAGCCTTCGGCCGCCGCCCCGAATCAAACTATACCCTGGGGGGCACGGTGAATCCATCGGAGATCGTGCATGTAAAGTGTCACGTCATTCACTCTCCCATTTTCACTCTCCCAATCATTATTGGTCGACCTGTGGTTAGCTCATAGGTTAATATCCATGATAAACACGATTCCAGGGTTTTATCGCTGATAGAGGTTCTATCATGCCTGCCACTTATTTCTTATTAAACCTTCTTCCAGCTAACATATGATCATTGTAAAAAGGTCCTTTTATAAAAATTTCCCTTCGAATGAAGCGTGAATCTTGGGATGTTAGATTTTGGGATCATTCATCGTGAGCACTTTCTAATTTATCCTGGTGGCCAGTGGAAAATTTTGATGGAATCGGATCAGTCGCCCGAGGTTGAAAAAACTTCGTTAATATTTTTTTTAATTATAAAAGGTCTCTATAGGATGGATTGATGGTTAAAATATGAGTGATGTCATCATAATCATTATTGAAAGACTACTAATATGATGATTTCACATTTAGTAGACTTAAGATTATAATTATGAGAATTGCTAGCTAAGGATTTGTGTGTTCCATATGATATGTGACCGTTGTACAAAGACCGCTAATACGATGATTTATATTTAAGGATATAATTATAAGGTCTTGTGTTCCCATATGGTTGATACTTGATAATATTAACTACATAAAGGTAGACCTGAGGTTGTTGTTACGAGGATTGCCACCCAGTGGTAACAACAAGATGGTTACCTTCATCCTAATTAATATTCCTCACATATTGTCTTTAGGTTATGTGAAGGGATCTAGGTAAATTATGAGATCTGTTTATAGTTGACCGTCAAATGATTAAGGGTGGATGAGTTTTTTTCTCTCAGGATATGCATTCATCGAAAATTGATCTCTACGTTATTATAACAAATTTGTCATTTTCTAACCCACCATTGTCGATCAATAGTGTTATTGCTACAATACAACACTATTTCCCGTCAATGTGATAAAAAGGTCATACATTAACCCCAGACGCTCCACATGACTGGTCCCTGCATGATGGAGGTCAGAAACCCAACAAGTATTTTGCTGTTAAGAATTAACCTCAAGATTTCGTGGCAAACACCCATGTAGTTGCCAATTGTATCATCCCGAGAGGACAACACTATTGCAAGTTGATGGCTTTTGTTCCCGTTGACTCAAGCCCCTCCTCTCTGTGATGCTACGTCGATCGCAGCACCCCTCGCCGGATCTACACCACCTAAAAGATCAACACAAGTTAGGGCGGGTCGGCTCTAGTGGCGCAACCCTTCCGAAGCTCAAGTCAGACACCGGGAGGATAGAAGAAAGGTAGAAAGAAGAAGACAAGAGAACATAGCTTCTAGGAGAGGAGTCGTCTCCACTTTCCGAGATCAAAGCTAACTTACTTCGTTTGTATCAATGAGATGCTTATATAGGCAGAAAGAATCCCCGTCATTCCTACACTTTCTGACTAGTTTATGCCCAAGCGCGCCATCATGGTGAGTTTGTTATCACATCCCTCAATAGAACTCCACCGCGTCGAATGAAAGGAGGAAGGGAACTACTTCTTTCATCCACTTCCTGATGACCAATGGTGATCTGCTTGTCACGCCCCCAGAGGCATGTACTCGCTTGCAAATCGAGCAACACCTCCCCTGTACGGCGGAAAATCTAAAACTTATACATAAATATCAACAAGTACTAAATCTTAGCCACACTCGGGTGGCATTTACACAATCAGAAATAAAATAAAATATCATAACCACGAAGTTAAATAATTTACATAATAAATTATATTCAAAATAAATAAATTTTCGTAAACTAAAATACAACAAATTAAAATCCAACGGAAGCAATTAAGTACACATCTTTAGAGAAAACAAACACCCTCCAAATCGAAAACAACGCTAAAACGACCTAAATACGATAAAGCACGATGAGAGTACGCAAGTACGAAAACATAAACAACCTACTCAAAACTGGGAATTGGCAGCTGGATCCTCTCTTGGCGACACGAGACACAACTATCGACTACCTGAAACAAAAAGAAGAACAAGGGGTGGTGAGTCCCGGATGAAACTCTGCAGATATAAGAACAGATAAATGCATGATATATAAAAAAAGGGTAAAAACAAGCATAAAAAGAGCAAAGGGTATACAGTCTCCGGAATAAAGAACATATACAAAATTCATCTATACAAATAAAACATAGTTGAAAATCATGTAACAAGTAGAGGTAAAATCAGTAATCCCTCTAACACCTCCATAAACAGCTAATACTGTTGGACATATTCAAATCATATAATAAAATGCAAATCATAACTGTATATACATGTCAATCAAATGCAACAATCATAACTCAAACAAGTGCAGCAAATGCACAATTCATAAAATGCACATGATGTCATAACATGTACTGTACACACACCAACCACCGCTACATTGGACAGATTGAGTGGACAAGATACAAGCGCCAAGCACCTGGGGCTATGCAAATACACCACAAAAACTGTGGCCCTGATATGAAAAATCCCAAAACACCTGTGGGAACTCCAAACACCTGGGGAATATCAACTGTTTGCACACAACTCCAACCGAGCGTGATACAATAGGAAAATATACCCGACAACCCGTCTCAACCACCAGGGAGCTCGTGGTCATCGGCCTGAATGCTATGATGCATGTCACCAATATACACCATCTTAATTAAACCCAAAATCATGCAATCCATATGATACAAAACACAATCAATACGAAATAAAACATAACCACACCAAAGGAAATAAACATGCACTAATCTACTGGGTAGGGTGTACACGTGATACTCTTTAGATCAAAAACCAAATAATGAGACTGTATAACTGAACAATTTGAATTTCTACTCAAAGGTCAAGCACAGAATAAGTATCAAGTAGGAAAAATAAGAGGAATAGATTTAAGATAAATCATCCTAGTCAGAAAATAAAACAATCATGCATTTAAAGATAAACAGAATTATAGAAACAATCAAGAAGCACCTGCCTCCAAAATAAGTGCTCGTAAATACAGAGAACTCCCGTCCAAGTATCCGCAACAACTAGTGTCCTGTATCAAGGACCAAGTTAAACTAGTTATTCATTCATAATTTAATAAAACTAGCTATTAAACATTTTTAGGATCAAACCTAATTAAACCATCCCATAATTATCCCCAGCGACTTTTATATCCAAAGACCAAGAAAGTCCACTCCCACAACCATGATAGCTCACAGTAAGTTGTTTTAATCAGAACCCCATTCAACTAATACCAAAACCCAATAACAGAATAAATTCCAACACAAGTACAGACTACTCAAATGATTAAACTAGAGCCTCATCTATACAAAGACCAATCCCAACTCCTACAGCTCACGGCCGTAACAATACAAACTCAAAGAACTAACCCCCAAAATCCAATTCTTAAAACAAATTAAACTTATCTCAACCTCACGGTGGCAAGGGAGGATACTTAGTATTCATCTACACCCAATCCATAGAAACAAAAAAACATATAATTAAACCAATCTCCCAAGAGCTAAACAAAAGAAATCCAAAGAAAATAATCCATGGCAGTGGGTGCTCATCTTCAAGATCCCATAGTTAGATCAAAACTCCACCCTACAACATCCACAGATCAAACCTAGCTTCGATACTCTAATTCCAAGTCCACAATCCTTGTAGAACTCACGGCAAAATATCAAAACACAGAACAGCAACAACTATCGGATCCAACCGTCAACCTCCTACTGATCTACTCAATGCATCCATTTGCAGTTCACGACACAAGCTCAAAAAAACCACTGCCAAAACCCAATCCAAACTTATGATCAAATTTTAGCTAAGTTAAATATCCCACCTAAATTAACAATAGAACAAAACCTAACCTCCTTCTCCGACGATGAACTGTTGCAGGTTGTGGGGTTGGTCGGATCGAGTAGGAAAAATAGGGAACCGGCGGTGCCCTCTCGTGTGAGGGGAAAGGACAGCGATCGGCGTTGGATTTAGCTTGCTCGTACGGTCGGATGATTGAGTCTACGTTCGCAAGAGAGAAGGGCGTTGTACGAGAGGGAGAAGAGGAAGGGTTGCGGCGCGTGTATGGTTCACGGCGAAGGCTACGGCGTCGGTCAGAACTAGGGCGAAGCTGAGTAGGTAGCTAAAAGCTCCGGCGATCAGCCCCGGCGACGAGATGAGAGACGAGACGGGGAGTAGGCGGTGAATCGCGTCGCTTGAGGAGGAAGGGGCGGTTCGGCGCTAGGGCTTAAGGCACGGGCGGTTCGGCGGGCAGGGGAATATTCAAAAAGGAAAAGTTTTAAATATATATATCTATATATGTAAGGATAAATTAAATTTTTCCTGAATTAATCGTAACTAACATATTTTGTTTCCACATTCGCAAATACTTTCAAAAATTTAGAAAATTATTCCAATTTTTCATCTGATTGATTTAATTTTTAACTTCTATTTATGATAATTATATATAAATTTATATATAATCATATATATATTTATATACATATTTTATTTTATATATTTATTATTATTAATATTATATTTATTTATTTATTTTTAATCGTATTTTGCATTGCTACATAACTACGAAGCCAAGTCTCCAGGAACCTTCCTCTATTGGTCCCCCAAGGCAAACTATTCACATCGTGATGCGTAGCATTCTTCTGAACTATCTTCTACTGATGGAGATGTTCATACATATCTTACCCAAAATATATACCTCAGGTATTATTGGAAGGTGAGATCCTCCAGTGTGTGGTTCCTCTATATAACTTGAGATAACAAGGTCAGATTGCTCGAGAGAAAGCCTTGTCGAACCGCTTTACTGTAATGCCTCCACATTGCTTCGCAATATTATTTCCATTGCTCAACTAACCTTTTTCATGAGATCCCGAATGACAAGTGGATCGCCATCTGATGGCATGGTTGGTCGTGTCATTGCTCGGAGGATCAACGCGTCATTGTCCTGACGGGGGTTTAATGCATTCTTGGGATTTGGACCGGGGAATTCCCCAATGTTACTTTGTGTAGCTCAGTGGATATCCTTATGCTCTTCACAGTTGCTTGGGAGAACTTTGTGGTAATACATCATAACTTAAGTCAGCTCTCTTTGCATCACTCACATATCTCGGCACAATATTGTAGCTCGAGACAATACTATAGCTTGGGAAAATCCTGGTTACCATCGCCAATCAAAGTGGACAAAGGTTATTCGCTCGCCCCCAGCACTCCTGCCAACTTATCTCAGGGCCAATAGGGATAAGGTAAATCACGGGGGCTACTAGCTAAGATAGTAACTAGCGCATAAGGAAGGGTATGCACTTAGCTTTGCCAGGATTTGACCCTCAGACCTCATGATGGTAATCCTTCATACATTAGCCATCAGTCTAATACATCTGATAGGGACACACTATTGTCAGTCAAAGTGGCAAAAGAAGATTCGTTCTCCCCCAGTACCCTCAACCAGTCCCAGGATCAACATGGAGGAGATAAATCATAAGGGCTACTAGCCCGGATAGTAACTAGCGCATGAGGGAGGGCAGACACCTAACTTCATTAGGAATGACCCTCAAACCTCATGGTGGCAACACCTCATGCGTTGGTTATTAGTCAATCCAGTAGGGACATAAAAAAAATGATATACCAGTTAACAGTCAAACCTGGGGCGCCTCGCCCGACCCTACAAAAGTTTCCTACCGACCACTAGGGTAAATCGGGAATCACTCACAATAGGCGGTCAGAAGTCTAACATCTTATGGTTGTGCGCCCCATATGTAGGAATTTTTTTTACAAAGTACGCCATAGTTGAGGATCAAATCGTGGGTGCTTGGGTAACAACTAGTCATTTTTCCGCTGCACCATAACCCCAGGGCCCCCCCAAAAAAAAAGACATGTTTCAAGGTGACAAAAGATGATTCGCTCGCTCCGGTGCCCAGCAAAAAACATATTTTTATAAAAATGATAAAAAAAAAAAAGATTAACCAGGTTGGATAACGTCAAACCTGAGATGACCGATCCGACCCATGGAAGTTTCCCACTAGCCGTCAAAGTAAATCGAGAAGGGCTCGCGGTGGATGATTCAAAAGCTCAACATTCCACGATTGCGTGCCTAATCCTACAAAATTCGCCACAGCTAGAGATCGAACTGCGAATATTCAGAAGATAACTGATCATCCTTCTACTATATTATAGCTCGAGGATCTAGAATTTATTTCAAGATGATAATATTCATGTATTAACTATTAATTCATCCCAACGAGATAAATGTTACCAGGTCCATACATATATTCAAGTGTTCTCATTTGTGTTATTGGTATCGGACTTTGTTTCTCTCCTTCGAAGCAAATCACTTATGAATATTAAGATTCTGCAAAGACATGGTTATGAGCGTTGCCGACACTTGCATTGGATACACACACAAAAGATGGAGGAAAGAAAAAATATAAACGGTAAAAATGACACTCTATTTTAGAAAAAAAAATATCAAATAGATATTCCATAAGAATATTTTTTTATCTTAATATTATTATAACAATTTTGATTTAAATTATTTGGATAACTAATTTGAACCCATGTTAAAATAAGAAAAAATTTTCATAAACTCCCTAATCTCAAATTCACCTTTGCATGCAGTCCAAATTCGAAAATTTCTTTGTATGCAATCCCTGATGGGATTGACAAGACAATTTTGTGAATATTATTTGAAGAAAGTTGAGTATAAAAGTTAGAAATTTGAGTATGTAAGATTGCATCCACCACATCAAGAAACTGTATACTCAAATTTTCTAAATTAGTACTCAATCTCAAATAATTTATACTTAAATCTTTACAATGTATAATCAATTGTCACTCTTTTATACTCAATCCATCAGGGAGTGAATATAAAGAATTTATCAAATGTGGAGTACATGTAAAGATCAGTTTGGGATTGAGGAGTTTTCTGTAATTTACCATTAAAATAATTTTGGTTAAAATTACTATAACATTACTAAAATAAAAATGTTTTTAGAATATAAAATATCCATCTAATATATATATATTAGATGTGGATGTCGATGTGGGAATCCTAAGAATAGTGGTGTCACCTATTAAGAATAAATCAAAGTATCTCATTGCAAAAATATGAAAAAAAAATCATCAGTTTAAAAAATGAAAGATACCATATTAAATCTTTTAGATCTAACCTAAAAATAAATACATGAGAGTTTAAAGTCCAAATGGACAATATCATACTATTATGAAGATATATGAATTCTTGTGTTTCAAACAAGTGGTATTAGAATCGCTTGTGTTTTCGACATAGATATAAGTTTTTGTATGATATATTAAAATCGCATATTTCATGAACGATTAGGAATTCCCAATTTGGAATGTATTTCCTAATTTTGAAAAGTATTTCCCAATCCGTCAAAAAATTCGAAATTTGAAAATTATTTCCTAATCTGTTAGGAAAGTTCAAAATTTGAAATTATTTCCTAAAGGAAATTCCAATTTGGAAAGTGTTTCTTAATCCATGAGGAAATTTCCAATTTTAAAAAATATTTCCTAATTTGTTAAAAAATTTAATCTGAAAATTATTTTTTAATCCATTAGGAAATTCTAATTTTGGAAATTATTTTCTAAAAAAAATCAATTTTAAGAATTGTTTGCTAATATATTAGAAAATTTTAATTTTAGAAATTAGTTACTAATCCATTAGAAGATTCTAATTTTGAAAATTAATTCCTAAAAAAATTTTAATTTTAGAAATTATTTCCTAATCCATTAATAAATTTCAATTCCAAACATTGTTTCCTAATCCATGAGGAAACTCCAAAATTGGAAATTATTTCCTAATCTCATTAGAAATTTCTAAAATTTAGAAATTGTTTCCTAATCCGATTAGGAACTTCCAAATTTGAAAAAAATTATTCTTAGTCCTATTAGAAATTTTGAAATATAAAAGTTGTTTCCTAATCTGATTAAGAACTTCTAAATTTAGAAATTACTTCCTAAATCCTATTTGAAATTTTCGAATTTCAAAGATGTTTACTAATCCGATTAGGAACTTTCAAATTTTAAAATTATTTACCAAAGGAATATTCAATTTTGAATTGTATTTCCTAATCTGTTAAAAAAATTTTAATTTTAAAACTTATTTCCTAATTGTTAGGAAATTTTAATTTGGAAATTATTTTTTAATCCATTAGTAGATTTTAATTTTGGATATTATTTTTTAAAGAAAATTTTAATTTTAGAAATTATTTTCTAATCGGTTAGGAAATTTTAATTTTGGAAATTATTTACTAATTTATTGAGAGATTCTAATTTTGAAACTTGTTTTTTAAAGAAATTCTAATTTTGAAAATTATTTTCTAATTCGTTAAGAAATTCTAATTTTGAAAATTATTTCCTAATCTGATTAGGAATCTCCGAAATCGAAAATTGTTGGACCTTGAATGGCTAGAGAGGAGAGTGTGAATAGCCAGACACTTAAAAACTTTGGCTTCTGAATTTTCTTTCTGCACTTAGGTTAGCAGCGGAAGACACAAACAACAAAAAAAATAGAAATACAAACAGAAACAGAAATAAACCAATCGCTAACAAAGAAGGGTTACAAGGTTCGAGGATAACTTGCCCCTACTCCTTGGCGTGCTCGTGAGGTGGCAATCCCTTGATCGTCGGCAGATCAAGTCCCAGAAATCCGGATAATCAGAACTCCTTCTCGGTGGAGTAACCTCTCCACAGATCTCAGAGATGAATCAGATTAATTACAGGAGATCACGAGAAGAAGCTTACAGACTTAGGAGCAAGCACAGAAAGCACGTAGACGAGGCACAACTCAGAGCACAACACAGCACAACCCCTAACGCAAGAACATTCACTCAGCACTTCATTCTCGTTGTATCTGCTTGGTTTCTGATTGACTCGCAAAGTTCTCAATATCCCTTGTCTCTGCTTCGCCAGCCTTCTCTTAAGCCTCGTCTTTGCTCATCACCAGGCGCGTCTGCACCCACTGAGCCACAACTTCGTCACCACTGACCCACTGACCTTCACAGAGCGCTTAGTTCACTGAAAACCTCTTCAACTGAGCCTTAGGTCAGTCACCAGCCTGCGCCAGAAGCCGTTGAATCCTAGAAACAGAAAACAAACAAACCTGCCGAAGCGAAAGTCACCATTGACCCTCCTTCTTGGTTTGTATCATCTCTATATCACCTGCACACTTATCAGATGGATTAGCGAAGCAAATCATAGCGTATCAGAAAGAAATCAGTAGAAATCAAAAGTGATCAGGGAGTTTGACAACGATTCAAATTAAAGTGATCAGACACTGATCGGTCACCCGCCCGATCAGTGAAGGGCCTGATCGATCAAGGTCCTGCCTGATCGATCCAGTAAAGCTCTGATCGATCACATTGACCGATCAGAAAATAGAGATCGGTCCACCGACCGATCACAAGGAAGACCAGACCTTACTGGAAGTCAACCAAGGCCTGACTTAGGATTTCAGACCAACCCTGATCGGTCACTTGACCGATCAAGCTCGAGGTCTGATCGATCAAGCTGACCGATCAGGCTAGAGCCTGATTAGTCCAGGCATGCCCTGATTGGTCCGTAGACCGATCAGGGTCTTCTACCTAAACCTTCTGTTCTCTTTTTGATCGTTCACCAGAATGATCAGAAACCACACAGAAGGTTTCTGTTCTCTTTCTGATCGTTCACCAGAACGATCAGACACCCTAGATCGGTCACCAGACCGATCTATTATCAAGGGAGTTCATGCCAACTCCCTGATCGGACTCCAGACCGATCCACAACCGAGGGAGTTCATGTCAACTCCCTGATCGGACTTCAGACCAATCCATCTTCGATCATTTCAACCCTAAAGTCCAGAGAACAGGCTCCCTGGCCTTCTCTTACTCATTCTGGTCCCGGAGAACGAGCTCACGAGCTCTCTCCAACCAGTACACTTAATACTCAGTCCCCCGGACCAAGACTTCGTGCCCAGCTTCACTCATCGGGACTTTGTTCTGTTGAGGCAATCAGTGGTCTGGAGTGACCAAGTACTTTGATGTTTGGGCAAAGGGTTTAAGTTAGGTTTACCCTTGTGTTCTTATATGTGTATGTTGAGTGTGCAGGTTGTACAGGTTACACATATGGACTTGGCTGGACGACCTCAGTATGGTGAAAGGTGGCATGGAGACAAGCTGAAGGCTTGTGTACACCCGAGGGACCTTGGAGAGCAGGGACGATGAGTTGTTGGGCGCGGACTTCGAGGCATACGTGAAGGATGACATGGAGGCAAGCTGGAGGCTTGCGTGCATCCGAGGGATGGGAGCCGAAGATGAAGAGGGCGCGAAGGCAACAGTCGAGGCTGCGGATGAGGAGTCAGTCAAGTCGTGAGGGTACGGGTGCTGTGTGAATGTACTCGGGAAGGGTTTCAGCTAGGGACCAGTCGTCGACTGGTAGATGGCTGGTGAGTTGGCTGAGAATTCGAACGTTGGGGTGCAACAGTCGAATTTCAGTGGCACCAGTCGACTGCCCTGGGAGCAGTCGACTGGTGACGAGGGTTTCATCCCGAGTCCTATTTAAAGAGGACTTCGTGGTGGCTGAGATTCTTGACGAATCTTGTCTTGGTTAAAGGCAAGATAGTAGTCTTTGTGCTCAAAGTGTGCTTGGTGTTGTGGCGAGGTTTCTCCACCCACAAGGAGCGACAAAAGCTAGCCGGAGGTTATCCGGGGAGTGATCCATCGACGGATTCTTGGATTAGTCACCCGTCCGGGGTGGATACCAAGTAAATCTGGTTTGTTAGCGTTGTTGTTATTGTTAGTTTTATTGTTTTATTGTATATTCCGCTGCGCAACTAACAATCTTGTAGAGAAGAATCGAAAAACGCTATTCACCCCCCCTAGCGTACGGAAACGATCCTATCAATTGGTATTAGAGCGAATGAACGCTCTTGATCAGACTAATCTCCGAGGGAGCACACGCTAGAGGAAGAAGAACATGGAAGACAAATTCGGGGATGATATCTATACTCCACCGGCCTACGACCATGATAATTTCAAGTATTGGAAGGAGAGAATGGAGACATGGTTCGGGATGGAGTGGAACCTTAGAATTGCACTTGAAGAGCCCTTCGAAGTTCCAAAGGACAAGAACGGAAAGAGGCTTCGTCCTAGATATTGGAACAAGAAACAACAAGAGCAATCTATGGCAAACGAAAAGGTAATTGATATATTAGTTAATCTTTTGCCTAATAGTGTTTTGAGTGGTATAGGTAAATATGAAAATGCTCATGAATTGTGTGATAAGTTGGAAAAATATCACAAGAACCCTACACACATTCAAGAGTCCAAGGAGAAAAGTCAAATGGGTGAAGATGAAGAAAGAGGAAAGGAAGTGTCAATCTCTTCAAGTGAGGAGGAATTAAGTGAAAGATTATCAACCTTCTCAAGAGAAGAAGAGGAAGAGGTCTCCACCTCAAGGATTGAGGGGGAGAAGAGACCTTCATCTTTACCGGAACAAGAGGAAACATCCACATCATCCAAGGTTGAAGAAGAAGTCAACCTAGTCTCCACCTCCACCAAAGCTAAATCAAAAGAGCACATCACATGCTTTGGTTGCAACAAAAAGGGGCACTATAAGGACAAATGCCCGAAAGGTAAAAAGGATATACACTCTAAACCTATTTCAATTAAATTAAATTCTAACATAAAGTGTAGGATTGGAGAAACCCAAGAGAAGAAGAAGAGGATTCGATGCTTCACGTGTGGTGAGCTAGGACACTACCACACCAAGTGTCCAAGGAAGAAAGAGCTCAAGAAAATGAGACACTTGAGGAGATGGGAGAAAGAAGAAATGAGGAAGCAAAGATCACAACAAGGAGGGACTACAAGGGTGAGGGAGGTAATTTCTAACCCTATATTAAAATGTAACTCAATCTCAAGTTCTTCATTGCATTTAAAAAATAATATTAATCATCCCTCCATGCATGCTAGTTCTCATGAAAAATGCTTAATGGTGCACAACTTTAGATTTAGATATAATGATAGGACTAGGGTTAACAAGATAGATCAACACCCTAGGAAAAACATGCATAATGATAGACCCAAGACCTCTAGACCTAAGGATCATGTTACTAACTCCAAGAAGGGGAGAAATGTGCCTAGAAAGGAGAGTAGGTCTACGAATGTCCAAAGTGGACATATTGACTCAAAAGTTAGATATCTGGAAAGGAAAAAATCAAGCCTTGAGGACAAGACTTGACACATTAGAAGAGGTCCTAGAAAGATTCGTTGTTGGATCTAAGGGCTTAGACATGGTATTGGGTAGCTTAAAACCCAACTTTGATAGATCGGGGTTGGGATACCGGTCTAAGACTTCCAAGGCCAACAAAAGGAAGTATGCTGGGGAAGCATATAATCTTGGCAAGAGGGAAAAGGTCAAAAATGGCAAGAGGGTGCCATTTGAGGATAAAAAAAGTGAAATAACCAAGAACAAGGTTAAGAAGGTTTATTTTGTAGGCCATGAGTCACCGGGGACTCAACGGTGTGACCTAGTATGGATTAACCTAGGGAGGTAGCTAGGGCTCAAAGCTCAAGGAGGAACCCTAGGAGCCTTTGGGGTCCATGGTAAATGGATCTCAAAAAATTTTCTCCTAGGAAATTAGGTAAAATGTGTCAAAAGGAGTTGGAAGACTTGGGTAAGTCTTAATTCTATGTTTTGGCACATAAAAAGGGAATTTAAGGAGAAAATTATGAAAATGAGGTTATAATTGATAAAATTCAGGTTAAAAGGGCAAATACCATATAATTTAGTGCTAAAAATGTATCATGGCCAAGTATTAGAAGATATATCAAGGAAAGACCACAATTAGGAATTTTGGGATGAGTTCAAATGATACATTTTAGAGAAAGTTGAGTTTCGTGCCAATCTTGGGATCCGGAGTACATTTGTTTGGAAACGTATTTTTCCCAAGTAGACATTGGCCCCACAAATCTCCCCACAAAATTTCATAATTTTTGAAGATTTGTGGAATTATCTAGGCATTACTGAGATTGGGCTGAAAAATCTATAATTCAGGTATCAGTCGACTACCCTAGGGGCAGTCGACTGGTCAGAGCCCAAAAACATTCTATGAGTGTTCGCAGTCGACTGCCCTGGGGGCAGTCGATTGATCTATTATGGACTTTATGGAAAATTGATGAGTGTTTGAAATTCAATAGATGATATTAAATGATAAATGATTGATGAATGGGAAAAGAAAGAATTAAGGACAATTCCTGGTGTAAATTGATGATGGTTAGAATTGACAAACACATGGAATTAGAGATACATTTGGAAATTGATATAAAATGCCAATCTTTTGAGGAAATTAGGAGTTGTACCAAAAGTCAAGCACACTTGTGATTTTCATGAAATCATATTTTTCTAGGATAGGGTATATCCTAGCAAATGTGCTTGCAAACTCTTAGAGTGTTTAAGGTTGTGTTAAGTTCCTGTTGGCATTAAGGATAAGGTTGCTTGGGGCAATCCTTAATTGTGTCCAAGGGGGAAAGAACTTGGAAGTTGAGTTGGGAAGAACTTGACTTGGTGTTAAGTTGGGTAGAACTTAACCCTTGGAAAATGAAAATTGGGAGAAGACATAGGCTAAGGGGAATGTTACCTCCTAGTTGCCCTAATATTCATAAGAAATTTTTAGATTTTGTGTCAAACTTGGGAATGGTGATAGATACATTATGGAATGTATTTTTTCCAAGTAGGTATGGCCCCACAAAGTTCTCCACAAAATTTGAGAATTTTTGGAGATTTGTGGAATTTCTGGCGCAATTCTGAAATTGGCCAAAAAAACTGATAAATCAGAGTATCAGTCGACTACCCTGGAGGCAGTCGACTGGTCAGGGCTGGTGTGGGTATCCAGCAGCTGACTTGGGTCCGAATGATTGAAAACAAGTGTATGAGGGGTTAGTACACTGTGTTTATGACCATTAGAGATTAAAAGAACCGATAATTGGAATATTATTGGGGACTTTTTGATGTATGGCAAAGGGGAAAAAGTGTTGGGTTTAAGTGGGAAACCAAACACACATTTGCTAGGGAGCTGAGATTAAGGGGGAGCATGGTTGCTCCATTCTTGGCGTAAGGGGAACCTTGGAGAGGTTCTTAAAAAGCTTTTGTAAGTCCAATATAGGGGGAGCTTTTGAAAAGTTTTAAAAAGTCTGGTTTTGTGAAAATTCCTAACTTGGAAGGTTAGGTGTGGAAAAGTCCTAGCTTGGAGGGCTAGCTGTGAAAATTCCTAACTCAGAGGGTTAGGTGTAGGATGCCTTGGGATAAGATTCAGTTTTGCATTGCATATGCATTGTTTTTGCTATTGACTACTATTTTACTTTCCCTAACTTAAATGTATGGCCAAACATCAAAAAAGGGGAGATTGTTGAGGCAATCTGTGGTCCGGAGTAACCAAGTGCTTTGATGTTTGGGCAAAGGGTTTAAGTTAGGTTTACCCTTGTGTTCTTATATGTGTATGTTGAGTATGCAGGTTGTATAGGTTACACATATGAACTTGGCTGGATGACCTTAGTACGGTGAAGGGTGGCATGGAGACAAGCTGGAGGCTTGTGTGCACCCGAGGGACCTTATAGAGCAGGGACGATGAGCTGATGGGCATGGACTTCGAGGCATGCGTGAAGGATGACATGGAGGTAAGCTGGAGGCTTGCGTGCATCCGAGGGACAGGAGTCGAAGATGAAGAGGGCGCGAAGGCAACAGTCGAGGCTGCGGATGAGGAGTCAGTCGAGTCGTGAGAGTACCAGTGTTGTGTGAATGTACTCGGGAAGGGTTTCAGCTAGGGACCAGTCGACTGCTCTGGGAGCAGTCGACTGGTAGGTGGCTGGTGAGTTGGCTGAGAATTCGAACGTTGGGGTGCAACGGTCGAATTTCAGTGGCACCAGTCGACTGCCCTGGGAGCAGTCGATTGTATTGGAGTTCGGATGGCTAGAGAGAGGGGGGTGAATATAGCCAAACACTTGGACTTAGAACTTTTCAAACTTCTGCACTCAATTCGTTAGTAGCACAGTGGAAGAAATAATGGAAACAGAGAAATGCAAAAATGCAGAGAACAAAAACAAACAAACAAGATCGCTAACAAGGAGGGTTTACAAGGTTCGGGGATAACTTTCCCCTACTCCTTGGAGTGCCCTTAAGGTGGGCGATCCCTTGATCGTCGGCAGATCAAGCCCCGGTGAACACCGGATAGAAAGCAACCTCCTTCTCGGTGGAGTAACCTCTCCATAGCGTTTCAATCAATGATATGGTTTTAAGCATAATGAAACACAAGAAAGATCTTCTCCCGAGCTCCACCCAGCGACGATCTCACGCAAGAACCTTTTCTTCGTGTGTTCTCGCTGTTGGACTCTAAGCCTCTTGTTCCTTCCTTCAAGCGCTCAAGTAAGAGATGGTTGCTTCACAGATTGCAGTTGCTTGCTCAAGATGATGACTCTTCAGAACACACAAGAAAGTTGTTGAGAACACAAAGGCGCAGCAAGAGCTCAAGCAGCAGAACTCTACACAGCCAACTCTTCTCCGCTCCTTTTGTTCCTCCACTGAGTATCAGGTGACACCATCTCCCTGCAGCCTCCAGCTGCTCACCTGCAACCACCAGCTACCACTGAGCTCCTCTGGACTCCCTGAGCCTCCCTCAGACCAGCCCTAGACAGCAGCTCCAGCCAGCGCCAGTGCCCGTTGCAACCTGAGATGGAAAAACAGACAAACCTGCTCTAAGGAAAGGTCTCCATTGACTCTCTTTGAGTGTTTGAATCCTTCCCTGTCACCTGCAGCTTAATCAGAGTATTAGGACAACATATCAAGCAGCAAATCATATATCAGATGTTAAGCGTAGAGAATCGGATACGGTCAGACGCGATCAGAGCGTCTGACAGTGCAATTTGAATTAAAGTGATCGATCACCGGACCGATCCAGGGCTTGTGGGTCGGCCACTAGACCGATCCATCGCTTTGCTGGGACTCCTAGCTCTCGCGGTGACACAAGCCTGATCGGTCACCAGACCGATCAGAGTGAAGCCTGATCGGTCACCAGACCGATCAGGTGGCTCCCTGTCTGATCAGGCTAGAGCCTGATCGGTCCACGTCTGAGTAAATAGTAACTGCGGAAATCAAATCCTAAGTCGTGGATCGGTCACCAGACCATTCAGGAGTTGATCAGTAGGGGAACTCAACTTACTGTTTGCTCCCTGATCGGTCAGCAGACCGTTCAGGAGCAAGGCAGTGAGTGAACTGCCTGCACCCTAATCGGTCACCAGACCGATCAGGAGCCAAGCAATGGAGCAACGACCTGCTCCCTGATCGGTCACCAGACCGATCAGGAGCCACACAGTAGGTTCCCAATCTCACTGTGCGCTCCCTGATCGGTCACCAGACCGATCAGTCATCGCTGGATCGATCACCAGACCGATCCACGAAGAAGCAGCGTGCCAATCTCCCTGATCGATCACCAGACCGATCCAGGGACTCAAACCTAGCCCTCCAAGCTAGGATTTCATCCACCTTCGCCCTCCAAGCTAAGGATTTTTCACCTAACTCTCCAAGTTGAGAATTTTCACCTAACCCTCCAAGTTAGGACTTTTCACCTAGCTCTCCAAGCTAGGACTTTTCACCCAACCCTTCCGAATTAGGGCTTTTCCAGACCTAGCCCTCCAAGCTAGGACCTGACCCTCCAAGACAGGACTTTTTCACCTAACTCTCCAAAATGGGAATTTTCACCTAACCCTCCAAGTTAGGACTTTTCACCTAGCCCTCCAAGCTAGGACTTTTCACCCACGTCTTCCGAATTAGGATTTTTCAACACCTAGCCCTCCAAGCTAGGATTTTCCACACCTAACCCTCCAGGTTAGGATTTACCAACTCCTAGCCCTCCAAGCTAGGATTTTCCATACCATGCCTAATCACCGATTAGGACTTAACCATAATCATAATCATCCACCTAAACTAAAATCAGTGTCAACACCAAAATAACAATCAAGGTCAGACTGCATCAACAATCTCCCCCTTTTTGTTGTTTGACAATCCGATTTTAAGTTTAGAGATTTTTCAATCAATTTCCTCAAATCCAGAATGATAGGGGAATCAGGATCCTCCCCCTACAATATAATCATCCTAAACTTAACCAACCACACTCTCCCCCTTTGTCGAACACCGAAAAGGGTCTAGAAGGGCTGTTAAGTTTAACCGTACTCCCCCTCAATCCTAGGGGTATCCCAAAACAACAAAGATTTGATTGATTTTTGATAAAACATATGATCACATATGACAAAAATAGGTCATGGCAAAACAAACATATGTATCATATGAACATGGCACACCGTGCCCTCCCCACTAACCATATTATTATAGAATTCAGAGACCAAATCAAAGTTTATTGGCCTCTCTAAGAAAAGAATGGGTTGAAACTCATAGTATTCAATAATGTGTCGTATCATAGGACAGTGTTCATAGATGTAGGTCTGGTCCACCGATCGACATGGCATAAGTTTGAAGGTATGCCATTGAAAATCTAGAGCAAAGAAAATATTCTGAAATCGAGTATGTGGAGGTGGTGGAGGCCTTGAAGGAGGTGTAGATGATGAAGGGTCTTTGCCCTTTGAGCTTCCCTCCATTGGTTCCTTACCCTTAGAGGATTTCTAAAGAATTGAATTGATCATGGCAAGAGTTTGAATCAAGTTAATCATGACACAAGATTAAGGATTGATCGAAAGACAAGAGGTAATCCAAGACCCAATCAGTGAATATAAGATAAAACATTTGATCAAAAGAAGGACAATAATGAAATGAAAGAGAGATTTGGTCACAGATAACATGATCATAAGGTGAAGCATGGAAAGATAGGGTCATGGCCAACATAAGAAGGTCACGACACAACAACAAGAACAAACACCAAAACATGATTAGCTTCATATACATATTCTATAGACTGATTCGTAATGAAAACTGAGACACAAGCTTACTTAGGTGCCATTGATGAAGTTCTTAAAGGTTGGAAGAAGAGGTTGCGCAGGAAAAGGCTCTCGGCGACAGAGATGAGCGCAAGAAAACCTTCAGTGAAAGAGAGGCTCGCAGGAAGAAGGAAGAACTTGTAGTAGCCCTTCCCAGGATCACACGCACATAAGCTCTCTCGAGGAAGAAGAGGACGCAGGGAGGTTTCTCGCTCAAGATGAAGTGCACAAGTGGTGATTCGGCGCTAGGGTTCGGCAATGAGGGGTTTTGGAAGAGTTAATCGGTTGGTGGATCGGTCCACCAACCAGACTTTAATGCGATTGAACGGATCACCGTTCGATCTGATAGCTCCCAGACCGATCAGGCTATAGCCTGATCGGACTGACCTGGGCCTGATCGGTCGGGTGACCGATCAGGCGCGCTCCTGATCGATCGACTGATCGATCCGGAAGCGAACAGTAGGGTCAAATGATTTTCAAGAAGCCCCCTGATCGGTCTGTGGACCGATCACAACCTGGTGCTAGATCGGTCCGGGGACCGATCCAGGCTAGCACAGAATGTTTGGTCAGAATTTCGCAAAGTCTCTGTGGCCCCTCTGATCGGTCTGTGGACCGATCAACTCAGGGGGGAGCCAGATCGGTCCGGGGATCGATCAACCCTATGCCTAATCGGTCCAGTGACCGATCAGGGTTCCTGATACTCCCTGATACGATCTGAAACTTTCAGTTTCAGACCGTGACGCATTTTCTGAAGGGATTTGATGAAAGATATCAATCTTGGAAGTGATCCCTTGACTATAATTGATCCCTGAACATGGATCAAAGGTCCTTATAGGTTCAACAATCACTTTGCTCCACCCAAGTGGAGTCAAACTCAATCAACAATCATTCAAACAAAGTTTAACCAAGATTGGATCAAAATCAAGTTTCCAATCAAGTTTCCTTGATTGGAATGTCCAAGTATGATCATGGAGCCAAATACACATATGTTATGCATTGGTTTTCCCCATACTTGGTCACCGAAGTGATTTTTATCTCGTCAACTTAATTTCTCAAGGGATGCATTGACATTTTGAGAAATTGAGTTGATCCTAACATCTCACCCCATATCTAGCAAACAAAAATGTTTTGGTAAACCTTATAGTTTGTGTGAGATGTCCCCAAAGTTATCCAATTGTTTCCCAACAATTTCGAAATAATCATGAAGGATTTTGAATGCATTTTGAAAACTATGAAGCGCGGCACATTCTCAACTCCCTTCTTAGGAAACTAAATTCATTTTCGGGGAGTGGTTTAGTGAAAATGTCAGCAAAGTTTGATTTGTACTCTACATGTGAGAGTACAATATCTCCCCTAGCTACATGATCCCTAATGAAGTGGTGACGCACTTCAATATATTTGGTCCTAGAATGATGGACTGGATTTTTAGTTAGATTAATTGTGCTAATGTTATCACATAACACTTGCACACCTTTGTGACTCAATCCATAGTCCTCTAGAGTATGTATCATCCACAACAATTGTGATACGCTCTCTCCCATTGCAATATATTCCACCTCGGTCGTGGAGAGAGCAACACAATGTTGCTTCCGACTTGACCAACTAACTAAGGATGAACCTAAGAATTGACAGCCCCCACTTGTGCTTTTCTGGTCCAACTTACATCCAACGTAGTTGGAATCCGTATAGCCAATTAAATCAAATGATTCGGTACGGGGGTACCATAGACCGACTCCAATTGTGCCTTTGAGATATCTCAAAATTCGCTTAACCGCGATTAAGTGAGATTCCTTGGCACAAACTTGATACCTAGCGCACATACCCACAACAAAAGAATATCCGGTCGACTGGATGTGAGGTATAGCAAACTACCTATCATACTTCGATATTGGGTCAAATCAACGAGTTTACCACTCTCATCATTGTCTAACCTTGTGTTTGTGGCCATGGGAGTGGTTACCTCTTTTGAATCACTCATATTGAATTTTCGAAGCATTTCTTGTGTATACTTTGATTGGTGCACATGGATTCCATCACGAGTTTGCTTGATTTCGAGTCCAAGGAAGAAAGTCAACTCTCCCACTAGACTCATTTCAAATTCACTCTCCATGTGTCCAATGAACTCATTTAAATAACCCTTATTGTTTGAGCCACAAATTATGTCATCGACATATACTTGGGCTACAAAAATATTGTCATCATCTCTACGTAGAAATAGTGTAGGGTCTATTTGGCCTCTTACAAAGCCTTTCTCAATTAAAAATGTCGACAACCGCTCATACCAAGCCCGGGGTGCTTGTTTAAGGTCATAAAGTACCTTTTTAAGCTTGAACACGTGATTTGGGAATTCGGAATTCTCAAACCCCGGAGGTTGTTCGACATAGACCTCTTCTCTAATCAAACCATTTAGAAAGGCCAATTTGACATCCATTTGGTATAGCTTGAAGCCACGATATGCTGCAAATGCAAGCATCAATCGAATGGATTCTAATCGTGCCACGGGAGCATAGGTCTCATCATAATCAAAGCCTTCAACTTGATTATAGCCCTTGGCTACCAAGCGTGCTTTGTTTCTAATGATTTCTCCCTTATGGTTCAATTTGTTTTTGAAGACCCATTTGGTTCCAATGATGGTGGTCTTCTTAGGTCTAGGGACTAAGTCTCAAACATGACTCCTCTCAAATTGACCTAGTTCATCTTGCATTATAATAATCCAATCGGGATCATTTAATGCTTCATCAATTTTTCTAGGTTCAATTTCGAAAATTAGGGCAACTTCATTAGCCTCATTCCTAAAGAATGATCTAGTTCTAACCCCATGGTGGATGTCTCCAACAATTTGGTCTTGGGGATGACTAGAGGTTAATCTAGTTTGCCTTGGTGTTGGTGGTGCTTCTTGAATGAGTTCACTAGACACAAGTTCAGCCTCAGGATCCGGCTGATCTATGGATTGTCTAGGCTCACCGTCATCGGATTCATCACCATCAACAACACTTGGACTCTCATTCAAACTTATTCTCCTAAGTTCGAATTGGGCTTCATCTTCTGGTTGACCATTGACTTTTGGAATTTCTTCAAAGACAACATCAGAAGACTCTTCAACTAATCTAGACTTCTTGTTGTAGACTCGATAGGCTTTGCTAACTAAGGAATACCCGACTAGTATCCCTTCATCAGCCTTTGCCATGAACTTTCCAAGATGGTCCTTGGTGTTTAGGATAAACACCTTACAACCAAACATCCTAAGGTGTTTAACCGTAGGTAGGGGTGAGCAAAAATTCCGGTTAAACCGAATTAACCGAACCGAATTAACCGAATTTTAAAATTNTGGTCACCGAAGTGATTTTTATCTCGTCAACTTAATTTCTCAAGGGATGCATTGACATTTGAGAAATTGAGTTGATCCTAACATCTCACCCCATATCTAGCAAACAAAAATGTTTTGGTAAACCTTATAGTTTGGTGTGAGATGTCCCCAAAAGTTATCCAATTGTTTCCCAACAATTTCGAAATAATCATGAAGATTTTGAATGCATTTTGAAAACTATGAAGCCGGCACATTCTCAACTCCCTTCTTAGGAAACTAAATTCATTTTCGGGAGTGGTTTAGTGAAAATGTCAGCAAGTTTGATTTGTTACTCTACATGTGAGAGTACAATATCTCCCTAGCTACATGATCCCTAATGAAGTGGTGACGCACTTCAATATATTTGGTCTAGAATGATGGACTGGATTTTTAGTTAGATTAATTGTGCTAATGTTATCACATACACTTGCACACCTTGTGACTCAATCCATAGTCCTCTAGAGTATGTATCATCCACAACAATTGTGATACGCTCTCTCCCATTGCAATATATTCCACCTCGGTCGTGGAGAGAGCAACACAATGTTGCTTCGACTTGACCAACTAACTAAGGATGAACCTAAGAATTGACAGCCCCACTTGTGCTTTTCTGGTCCAACTTACATCCAACGTAGTTGAATCCGTATAGCCAATTAAATCAAATGATTCGGTAACCGAGGGGTACCATAGACCGACTCCAATTGTGCCTTTGAGATATCTCAAAATTCGCTTAACCGCGATTAAGTGAGATTCCTTGGCACAAACTTGATACCTAGCGCACATACCCACAACAAAAAGAATATCCGGTCGACTGGATGTGAGGTATAGCAAACTACCTATCATACTTCGATATTGGGTCAAATCAACGAGTTTACCACTCTCATCATTGTCTAACCTTGTGTTTGTGGCCATGGGAGTGGTTACCTCTTTTGAATCACTCATATTGAATTTTCGAAGCATTTCTTGTGTATACTTTGATTGGTGCACATGGATTCCATCACGAGTTTGCTTGATTTCGAGTCCAAGGAAGAAAGTCAACTCTCCCACTAGACTCATTTCAAATTCACTCTCCATGTGTCCAATGAACTCATTTAAATAACCCTTATTGTTTGAGCCACAAATTATGTCATCGACATATACTTGGGCTACAAAAATATTGTCATCATCTCTACGTAGAAATAGTGTAGGGTCTATTTGGCCTCTTACAAAGCCTTTCTCAATTAAAAATGTCGACAACCGCTCATACCAAGCCCGGGGTGCTTGTTTAAGGTCATAAAGTACCTTTTTAAGCTTGAACACGTGATTTGGGAATTCGGAATTCTCAACCCCGGAGGTTGTTCGACATAGACCTCTTCTCTAATCAAACCATTTAGAAAGGCCAATTTGACATCCATTTGGTATAGCTTGAAGCCACGATATGCTGCAAATGCAAGCATCAATCGAATGGATTCTAATCGTGCCACGGGAGCATAGGTCTCATCATAATCAAAGCCTTCAACTTGATTATAGCCCTTGGCTACCAAGCGTGCTTTGTTTCTAATGATTTCTCCCTTATGGTTCAATTTGTTTTTGAAGACCCATTTGGTTCCAATGATGGTGGTCTTCTTAGGTCTAGGGACTAAGTCTCAAACATGACTCCTCTCAAATTGACCTAGTTCATCTTGCATTATAATAATCCAATCGGGATCATTTAATGCTTCATCAATTTTTCTAGGTTCAATTTCGAAAATTAGGGCAACTTCATTAGCCTCATTCCTAAAGAATGATCTAGTTCTAACCCCATGGTGGATGTCTCCAACAATTTGGTCTTGGGGATGACTAGAGGTTAATCTAGTTTGCCTTGGTGTTGGTGGTGCTTCTTGAATGAGTTCACTAGACACAAGTTCAGCCTCAGGATCCGGCTGATCTATGGATTGTCTAGGCTCACCGTCATCGGATTCATCACCATCAACAACACTTGGACTCTCATTCAAACTTATTCTCCTAAGTTCGAATTGGGCTTCATCTTCTGGTTGACCATTGACTTTTGGAATTTCTTCAAAGACAACATCAGAAGACTCTTCAACTAATCTAGACTTCTTGTTGTAGACTCGATAGGCTTTGCTAACTAAGGAATACCCGACTAGTATCCCTTCATCAGCCTTTGCCATGAACTTTCCAAGATGGTCCTTGGTGTTTAGGATAAACACCTTACAACCAAACATCCTAAGGTGTTTAACCGTAGGTAGGGGTGAGCAAAAATTCGGTTAAACCGAATTAACCGAACCGAATTAACCGAATTTTAAAATTCGGTTCGGTTAATTCGGTTTTCGGTTTTTTTTTATAATTCGGTTCGGTTTTTCGGTTAAATCGGTTCGGTTTCGGTTTTGAGTTTTGTAATTCGGTTAAACCGAATAAACCGAATAAAAATATTAATTTAAATTATTTTTATTTAAAAATATAATTAATTAAATAAAATCTGGTTATTTTAATTAAAAATTCGAATTAAATTTAAAATTTCGGGTAATTCGGTTAATTCGGTCGAAAACCGAATTAATCGAAATTTTTTCGGTTCGGTTTTCTCGGTTTTTATCGAGAAATTCGGTCGGTTCGGTTTTTTTGAAAAAAATCGGTTTATTCGGTTTTCGGTTTATTCGGTTCGGTTCGGTTCGGTTTTAACCGAATACTCACCCCTAACCGTAGGTGGTTTTCCAAACCAAAGTTCATGGGGAGTCTTTCCTAAAAACCTATGGATGAGGACTCGGTTTTGCACATAGCAAGCTGTATTTACAGCTTCAGCCCATAAGTAGCTCGGTAGTGAGTACTCATTAAGCATGCTTCGTGCAGCATCTTGTAGAACACGGTTCTTCCTCTCTACAACACCATTTTGTTGTGGTGTTCTAGGAGTAGAGAACTCATGTCTATACCCTCTATCTTGACAAAATTCTAAAAACCTTTGATTTTGAAATTCACCTCCATGATCACTTCTAATTGTCTTAATGGTTCATGATTTTTCATTTTCAACTCTTCTACAAAAAGAAATGAAAACATCTAAGGTTTGGTCCTTATATTTTAAAAAGTAAGTCCATGTATATCTAGTGAAGTCATCAATGATCACAAAGTAATATCTACTTCCATTCAATGATATGATAATACTGCAATCAAATAAATCCATGTGAAGTAAATCTAAAGCGGTAGATGTACTTACAGCGCTTTACCTTTATGAGCAGATTTTGTTTGCTTACCCATTTGACATGCATCACAAAGTTTGTCTTTTTCATACTTGATGCTTGGTAAGCCACGAACTAACCCCTTGTTGGCCAACTTCCGAATGTTCTTCATGTTCACATGTGCTAGCCTCTAGTGCCAAAGGGTGGACTCTTCTTCTTTTGACATGAGACACTTAGCAAGAGCATTAGTAGCACTTTTAAATGAGACTTGATAAATATTGTCTACTCTTGTTCCTACTAGTACCGTGTCCAAAGTGTCATGTTGTCTAAATAGACATTGACTTGGTTAGAAATCAATTGTGTAACCCGTGTCACACAGTTGACTGACACTTAGGAGATTAAATGTCATCCCCTTGACTAGAAGGACATTTGAAATTCTAAAACATTCGGATATTTGAATGTCTCCTATTCCTATGACTTTAAGACTACCATTGTTACCAAATGAAACATTACCTCTACTTTTCTTGTGAAGTGTGGTAAACAATGATTTATCCCCGGTCATGTGTTTGGAGCATACACTATCAACGAACCAAGTTGATAGATGCTCCCCCTCAATCATAACCTACACAATTCGAAAAATAGAAGTTTTAGGTACCCAAACCTTGGGACCTAAGGTACCAACTAAACAAGACTTAGGCACCCATGCCTTGACAACTTTCTTTTGAACCTTGGGTGTCCTAGATTGTCTCATATCAGTCCTAGACATAAGAGACACAAATGAAGGTTCTTTGGGTCGATAACCAATACCGGCCCTATTGTAGACTGCCCTTTGGGCATTCAAGATCATGTCTAGAGTTTTAGAGCTAGTTGAGAACTTCTCAAGAATATTCTTGAGTTTCTCAACTTCACTCTTCAATGATTTGTTTTCTTCTACTTAGCAAGTCATCATGCAATCATCTACATCCTCAACCTTAGAGGATTTCAAATTTTCAACCTCAAGTTTCAATGACTTAATCTCATCTTCTAATAATTCAACATGCAAGTCATCTATATTATCATCCCTAGATGCTTTCAATTGTTCAATTTCCAATTGCAATGATTTAACCTTATTTTTTGACTTCTTTAGCATATTGGTTAAACATGCAATAGCTCTATAACACTTTTCAAGTTCGGGAGAAGTTACCTCTTTATCATCCGAAGATGATGAAGCCGCGTTTGAGGAGTTGGATGATTCATCACTGCTTTCCTCTCCAAGAGTCATGAGTGCCACATGCCTTGTGTTCTTCTCCACCTTCTCTTCATCGGATGAGCTTAAAGAGGATTCATCCCAAGTGGCCTTCAAGGTCTTCTTCTTCTTCTTGGATTTTTCTTCTTTCCTTTTGGATTTCTCCTCCTTCTTCTTTAGCTTTGGGCATTCATTCTTGAAATGCCCTTTCCTACCACACTCATAGCAAGAAGCATTAGTCTTATCAAGTTTAGCTTCACTAGGGTTACCTTTACCCTTGAAGCGTCGACCCCTTCTCATCATCCTTCGTACAAAGTTCGTCATCTCGGAGGAAGAAGAGTCGCTGCCATCTTCCTCGGAATCGGACTCGGATTCGGAAGAGGATGAAGATGAAGAGATCTCCTTCTCCTTCTTCTTCTCCTTCTTCTTCTTGTTGGATCGATCTCCTGCAACTAAGGCAATCCCCTTCTACTTGGGGCCTATGTTAGCTATTTCATGCAATTCCATTTCACAAAACAAATCATCTAACTTAACAATTGAAAAGTCCTTGGAGACTTTGTAGGCATCCACCATGGATGACCACAAAGCATTCCTTGGAAATGCTTTTAGTACATACCTCACAAGGTCGCGATTCTCGACCTTTTCATCAATCGAATGAAGCCCATTGAGGACTTCCTTGAACCGGCTATGAAGCACACTTACCGATTCATTTTCATTCATGGAAAGGTTTTGTAATTGGTTGAAAAACAAATCCCTCTTAGCGATTCTTGAATCTCGGGTGCCTTCGTGGAGTTCGATGAGCTTGTTCTACAAGTCCTTTGCACTTGTGAAAGGACCAACCTTGATGAGTTGGTCTTTGTTCATGCCGCATTGTAGAGTGACAACCGCCTTCGCGTCGGCTTCTCTCTTTCGAGTTTGTTCGGCTGTCCACCGCCATGATTCAAGTTCCTTGCCTTCATCATCCTTTGGAGGGGTGAATCTCTCCTTCACCGCGAACCAAGTGTTGATGTTCATCTTCAAATAATACTCCATCTTTGATCTCCAATATTGAAAATCAGCGCCATCAAAGAAAGGAGGTCGGGTGGTGCTAAAGCCCCCTCTCAATGCCATGGATGATAGCTCTCGGTTGTTAATCCGCAAAAACAGAGCCCCAAGCTCTGATACCACTTGTTGGAGTTCAGATGGCTAGAGAGGGGGGGTGAATATAGCCAAACACTTGGACTTAGAACTTTTCAAACTTCTGCACTCAATTCGTTAGTAGCACAGCGGAAGAAATAATGGAAACAGTGAAATGCATAAATGTAGAGAACAAAAACAAACAAACAAGATCGCTAACAAGGAGGGTTTACAAGGTTCGGGGATAACTTGCCCCTACTCCTTGGCGTGCCCTTAAGGTGGGCGATCCCTTGATCGTCGGCAAATCAAGCCCCGGTGAACACCAGATAGAAAGCAACCTCCTTCTCGGTGGAGTAACCTCTCCACAGCGTTTCAATCAATGATATGGTTTTAAGTACAATGAAACACAAGAAAGATCTTACTTAGCACTTAGCAAAGACAAGAACACAGCAAGCTTCTCCCGAGCTCCACCCAGCGACGATCTCACGCAAGAACCCTTTCTTCGTGTCTTCTCGCTGTTGGACTCTAAGCATCTTGTTCCTTCCTTCAAGTGCTCAAGTAAGGGATGGTTGCTTCACAGATTGCAGTTGCTTGCTCAAGATGATGACTCTTCAGAACACACAAGCAAGTTGTGGAGAACACAAAGGCGCAGTAAGAGCTCAAGCAGCAGACCTCTACACAGCCAACTCTTCTCCGCTCCTTTTGTTTCTCCACAGAGTATCAGGTGACACCATCTCCCTGCAGCCTCCAGCTGCTCACCTGCAATCACCAGCTACCACTGAGCTCCTCTGGACTCCCTGAGCCTCCCTCAGACCAGCCCCAGACAGCAGCTCCAGCCAGCGCCAGTGCCCGTTGCAACCTGAGATGGAAAAACAGACAAACCTGCTCCAAGGAAAGGTCTCCATTGACTCTCCTTGAGTGTTTGAATCCTTCCCTGTCACCTGCAGCTTAATCAAAGTATTAAGACAGCATATCAAGCAGCAAATCATATATCATATGTCAAGCGCAGAGAATCGGATACGGTCAGACACGATCAGAGCGTCTGACAGTGCAATTTGAATTAAAGTGATCGGTCACCGGACCGATCCAGGGCTTGTGGGTCGGTCACCAGACCGATCCACCGCTTTGCTGGGACTCCCAGCTCTCGCGGTGACACAAGCCTGATCGGTCACCAGACCGATCAGAGTGAAGCCTGATCGGTCACCAGACCGATCAGGTGGCTCCCTGTCCGATCAGGCCAGAGCCTGATCGGTCAACGTCTGAGTGAACAGTAACTGCGGAAATCAAATCCTAAGTGGTGGATTAGTCACCAGACCGTTCAGGAGCTGATCAGTAGGGGAACTTAACTCACTGTTTGCTCCCTGATCGGTCAGCAGACCATTCAGGAGCAAGGCAGTGAGTGAACTGTCTGCACCCTGATCGGTCACCAGACCGATCAGAAGCCAAGCAGTGGAGCAACGACCTGCTCCCTGATCGGTCACCAGACCGATCAGGAGCCACACAGTAGGTTCCCAACCTCACTGTGCGCTCCCTGATCGGTCACCAGACCGATCAGTCATCGTTGGATCGGTCACCAAACCGATCCACGAAGGAGCAGCATGCTAATCTCCCTGATCGATCACCAGACCGATCCAGGGACTCAAACCTAGCCCTCCAAGCTAGGATTTCATCCACCTTAGCCCTCCAAGCTAAGGATTTTTCACCTAACTCTCCAAGTTGAGAATTTTCACCTAACCCTCCAAGTTAGGAATTTCACCTAGCCCTCCAAGTTAGGACTTTTCACCTAGCCCTCCAAGCTAGGACTTTTCACCCAACCATTCCGAATTAGGACTTTTCCAGACCTAGCCCTCCAAGCTAGGACCTGACCCTCCAAGCCAGGACTTTTTCACCTAACTCTCCAAGATGGGAATTTTCACCTAACCCTCCAAGTTAGGACTTTTCACCTAGCCCTCCAAGCTAGGACTTTTCACCCACCTCTCCGAATTAGGACTTTTCAACACCTAGCCCTCCAAGCTAGGATTTTCCACACCTAACCCTCCAGGTTAGGATTTACCAACACCTAGCCTTCCAAGCTAGGATTTTCCATACCATGCCTAATCACCGATTAGGACTTAACCATAATCATAATCATCCACCTAAACTAAAATCGGTGTCAACACCAAAACAACAATCAAGGTCAGACTGCATCAACAGACTGGTGGCGAGGGTTTCAGCCCGAGTCCTATTTAAAGAGGACTTCGTGGTGGCTGAGATTCTTGACGAATCTTGTCTTGGTTAAAGGCAAGATAGTAGTCTTTGTGCTCAGAGTGTGCTTGGTACTGTGGCGAGGTTTCTCCACCCACAAGGAGCGACAAGAGCTAACCGGAGGTTATTCGAGGAGTGATCCACCGACGGATTCTTGGATTAGTCACCCGTCCGGGGTGGATACCAAGTAAATCTCGTTTGTTAGCGTTGTTGTTATTGTTAGTTTTATTATTTTATTGTATATTCCGCTGCGCAACTAACAATCTTGTAAAGAAGAATCGAAAAACACTATTCACCCCCTCTAGCGTACGGAAACAATCCTAGCATGTTCAACCTAGCTTCACTCACTAGGATTTCCTTCAACTAGCCTCCCTTACTAGGACCTGACTTCACTCACCAGGGTTTCCTTCACCTAGCTTCCCTCGCTAGGACCCGACTTCACTCACCGGGGTTTCCTTCGCCTAGCTTCACTTGCTAGGACCCGGCTTCACTCACCGGGGTTTCCGTCACCCGGCTTCACTCACCAGGGATTTTCTTCCTCCTAGCTTCACTCACTAGGACCCGGCTTCACTCACCAGGGTTTCCTTTCACCGAGCTTCACTCACTAGGGTTTCCTTCGCCCGGCTTCACTCACCGAAATTCGTGCTCAGTCCCCGACCAGGACTTAATCCGAATTTATCTTACTCAACTAAACTTAAATCGGTGAACACCAAAACAACAATCAGGTCAGACTGTATCAACAATCTCCCCCTTTTTATTGTTTGACAACTCGATTTTAAGTTTAGGTATTAGAAGTCAAATGAAGTCAAATTCACTAATGCAAGGGAATCAGAGTCCTCCCCCTACAATAGTTATATTCGTGATAAACCCTAAACTTAACTAATCATCCTCTCCCCCTTTGTCAAACACCAAAAAGGGTGTAGTCTGGTTATTAAGTTTAAAACAACTCCCCCTTAACCAAACAAACAAGAGATAATAAGTGAAAAGCATATGAAATAAATATATCAAGGCAATAACACACATGCATCATATGTTGATAGAGTAAACAGAGAATACAATAAATAACTGAAAGAAACAACAAAACATAGCATAATGTAATCAGTCAGAAAATGAACATCAAGCATCAGTCATGAGTCAAAATATAGCACAGGATATCAATCCTGATCAGCAGGATCATGGGGGGGGGATCAGACTGCATCGGATCGAACGTAGTGTCATCAATAGGTAGGAAGCTCCCTGGAGCAGTGCTGCTGGATGGTGGAAAGCCAGGAAATGTCTGCTGTGGCTGATGACCAGCCATCCAAGCGCACCACTCAGCAAACATCTCCCTCTGATCGGCACGCATCCCAGAAATCTCAGACCGGATCTCTGACCGAAACTCCTGCTGCCCGAGCTCCAACATGTGAAATCTATGGTCGATCGTCTGCTCAAGCTCGGCGATCTGCCATCTGAGATCTGGCTCCGCCTCGTACTCATCCTTTGCTGCAGCGGGTGCACCATGATGTCCAACTGGAGCTGCTGCTACCTGAATATGTGGCGCCCATGGAAGCTCCCCGAGACCCCTCCCATCCTTCCACCTAATCCCCCGAGGATCGGCAATGATGCCAGACTTAGAAAATGCGCGTCTCCCAAGTGTGCAGTCTTGTCGAACCATCGGCACAGTCCTGCCCTTGGACACATCAATACCGACTGACTGGAGCCAGTCAGTAATAATGTGACCAAAAGGCATCTAAATTGTACGACAGCTGGCCCCACTGTAGAAGATAATAGAACTGAAAACGCTTGCCAAGATATCAAAGTCAAGATGGCAATGCATCCCATATAGCATCAGGCAGTGATAGGGACGAATTTTAGCGAGGGGTTTTGAAGTGATGGGTAGGATGCAGTTTGTGATGATCTTGAATAAAACATAGTCAGAGGCAGCGAGACGTAGGGCAGCAATGGTGGGAAACTCACTAGCATCAAGCTCATCAAGCCCACCATGTCTAGGCTATCCGAAAAAATACTCATAACTAGAGTCCGAAGTGACACCTTCGAACGGAAGTGGTAAAGGATTCGGAAGAGAAGGGTAGATCAGATAGAGATTTGTTGATTTATGACAGCCAAGATACTCAGAAAACAGTTGATAATTGAAGTCTAAGTTCATCTGAACTTCTAACACTTGCAGATTTACCACTATAGTTTGTTTTTAATTATAAATTTTTTATTTAGAAAATTTATATTCGGTTTAGGCGGGAATCCTAAGCTCCCTGTGAATGTCACGTTTACTTGCAAAACTGTGTTTTATAGATATTAACTAGTATAATACCCGTGCGATGCACGGGAATCTTACATAATTCAAATAACATGTTTAGTGATAATATATATATGTCAATTTTTATTATTAAATGAAAAATTAATACCCGTACAAGCTACTGTGATGGGTCATCCCCCATATAAAAATTAATTTAATATCAAAGTAGACCAATGACCCACATATCAAATATCAAATTGATAAGAACAGATACTACACTTGATCTTAGCCAAAAGGCCGAGAAAGGTATGAGTTGTTTTACCGTTCTTTATTCATTTTTATAATTGTTCTGTGTGTAATTCGCCTTGATAACTTCAGATGTGGGACTATCATTTTTCTTACATCAAAATTATTTTTTGAATTATCTTTTTTGAATTTGATAAATTATTTTTTTAAATTTTAATTTTGGATTAAGATCTGAATTTTTCTTTTTAGGATTTGTAATTATATATTTTCTTTTGAATTTATATTTTTAATTATAAATTTTTTATTTAGAAAATTTATATTCGGTTTAGGCGGGAATCCTAAGCTCCTTGTGAATGCCACGTCTGTAAATTTTAATTTTGGATTAAGATCTGATTTTTTCTTTTTAGGATTTGTAATTATATATTTTCTTTTGAATTTGTATTTTTAATTATAAATTTTTTATTTAGAAAATTTATATTCGGTTTAGGTGGGAATCCTAAGCTCCCTGTGAATATCACGTCTACATGCAAAACTGTGTTTTGGATTAAGATATGATTTTTTTCTTTTTAGGATTGTAATTATATATTTTCTTTTGAATTTATATTTTTAATTATAAATTTTTTATTTAGAAAATTTATATTCGATTTAGGTGGGAATCCTAAGCTCCTTGTGAATGTCATGTCTACATGCAAAACTGTGTTTTATAGATATTAATAGATAGATTTATAATAGAATATTTTTAAATAATAATAATAATAAATAAATAAATAAAACCCTTTTTTATTTGTACATTATATTTTTATCTTATTTTATAGCCCCCTAAGTCTTGACTTGACAAAGATTAATAGCAAACCTACAACTATCAAATCGTCATTATCCACTAATATCCGGTGCCTTTGCATGACACTTGAAGGACGTAATTAAATTGGGTTGGTGAAAATTAAAGCAAGCTCTATAAGATTGCGGCTAAAGAATTCAATAAAGATAAGAAACCATCAAACCTGATCGCATGCATTCCCACTGAGAGAGCGAACCAAGTGGAGCCCACCACTCTGCTAGGAGCAAAAAAGATATTAAGGAACGCGTGTTAATTGTTTCACTTAATTTGACTAAGAAAACTAATGTTAATATTTTTTGGTTGAGTGTGTAGTTTGAAGAGTTAAGACAACTAGACAAGATATTTATTGATGCAGAACACTTCGTTGAATCTATTTTATTATTTTTTTTATAATTTTGGATTTTTTTAATATTTTAGTTATTTTTGATCATTTATAGTTTTTCTTAGATTTTGAATCCGTGTAGTAATTTTAATAGTGCGAGTGTGTTATTAATTTTTTTTTATTTTTTTAGATTTTATTTTCGTTTTTACAGGATAGAAATTGAAATTTATATCCTAGAAATTTTTTTTTACTTTATTTGGATTTTAGCGTAGTGTATATAAATATATATTTAGTTATTTTAAAAATAATCTTCGAATATTAAATAAAAATTTCTTCTTTTTTAAGAACAATTTAGAGGATAAGGATAATCTCTTCCTATCTTCTCCTCAAACTTTCATTCTCGTCAACTCTTAAAATAATTACTCTCTTATCCCACGTCATTTGTATAATTAATCAAGGTTATTAGACCATGAGATTCACACCAAAATTTATTAGTTAACAAAGAGAACCTCAGAAGATCATGATACATAATTGCATGCCCATGGGAGAGACTACTTTCCTAGCTTATGTTTTTGGAAGGAATGATACGTACATTGCAAGACTAGAGAATTTGCAGTGGAGTATTTGAGTTTGGGTTGTCTAAGTCAATGAAAACTAGCAATTCTGAAAGCTAGGTTTTGGAAGATATTGGATTAGGTAGTAGATGAATTTGGGATGATCGGTCCGGTTCTACGAAAATTTTTCATCGATCATCAAAGTAAATCGGGAAGCTCACGCGATGGGTGGTCTGGAAGCCCAGCGTCCCAGGATTCATACTCCATTTAGACGAAATATTCTTACAAAATACGTCGTAGCTAACGATCGAATCACGGACGCCTCAAATAGACATTAGTCATCGTTCTGTTGCACTCTGACTCAGGGATAAGCTAGCTTTTGGAAGGAACTTAGAAAACAGTGTCATACCCATGTTAATCATGGCAATACCATTTAAATGTTGGACCAGGTAGCAGATGAATATGGGGTGATCGATCCGGTCCCACGGAAGTTTTCCACCGGTCACCAGGGTAAATCGAGAAGCGCTAGCAGTGGGTGGTCTAGAAGCCTAGTGTCCTAGGGTTCGTGCCCCATTTGGAAGAAAAATTCCTGTAAAATATGTCGTAGTTAAGGATCGAACCGCGAATACCTGAGATAGCAATTAGTCGTCCTACCGTTGCACCATAGTCTGGGAGCATGACAATACCATTTAGACGTGTCCTGAAGTTGCGGTACCATGATTAATCACTCCAAATAATTAAGTAGATAGATTCGAATACCGAGGTGACATAATACAGATATTATATTTATTGATGGGATGTAAATGGCAAATGCCACATATATTTACTCCGGGGGCATGACGCGATTGGTAATGACTCACTTGAGTCATCCTTCACTTTCCGGGTTCGATTCCTCCCTGGTAGAGCACACAGTATGCTGACGGAAGAAATCGTCACAGACTGCTGCGTGGTTGGGTCATCGGATACCGATATCATCAGTGATGAAATCGCCACGTGTCTCCGCCCCCCGATTTATCTTCGTTGACCGGTAGAGACTCTCGTTGAAAGTTGTGGGGCAGGGCCGGTCAGTCAAGCAGATTAGTCGGCGCAAGCCTGTATACCCCTTGTAAATAAAAAAAATTAATAAAAAAAAAATCCAAAAGTAGACTAGTTTTAGGATAAAATAGGGAAGCGAAACCTAATCAAGAGATCAGCATTCCAATTAGAATAAACTAGTAATAATTAATTCAAGAAAGTACTTCCAAAGATTGAACAAATAGTCAGACAACCAAAAATATTAAACTTCCAAACAGTTGCTGAAATAAATGATTGTGTTCCATTCCATTATGTTCATCTCTATCCGTTGTTGAACAAGTATGAACATCATTATTTATTTTTTATAAATATTTTACTAAAACACGTTGTAGTTCAATGTGCACACGAGTTTGACCTCCAAAATTGGAAATAAAAACCGTTGGGCACGAGCTCAAATTAAAGTCAACGGGACAGACAAAGACGACTTTGATCCTTGGAATTTGCGCGCCCACCTTAGAATGAAAACTGACACGGAGAAGATTTGTATTTTCAAATCTTGTTTTGTTTTTTTAGGTTTCTCTATACATAAGAAAATTTCACTTTCCTTTATGAATCTTCAGTTAATGGATGCAAATGTCAGAACTTGTTGCTAACTGCAATACAAAACTAATCATTGAGTCTAATTCACTATCATTCATATCAAGTACGGTAAATGTGTATCTCCGGACTAGTTGGTACATAAGATATTACCATAAAAAAGTCGGACAATTCCTAACTACTAGTCAAATTTTTATCCTCCCTATGTAGTGGTCACTATACTTGTTATTTACTTTACTATACAATAATCTAAGAAGAGGCTGTGGAAGACGTCTGAGATGAACATTATCATATTTTTATCAAAAAATGATAAATGCATACTCCTGGAAAAAAAATTAACAACCACGAGCAGTGCAAGATGTTACCATAACAAATCCTCTTTGTTACATTTAAAATAAATAAATAAATAAGATTTTATATACTAGTTTTTTTTTTAATTTTTTTTTTATTTTATATACTAGTTGTGGTTTAAGATTTCCAGCAAATCTAGACTAGATATCTTTATAGTTCCCTGACAGCATTCTACATTGAAGGCCGCATGCTTGCCGCCCTTGCTACACATCTCTGAAGCACCGCCTGTAATTTCATTCGCGAACATTGTGGGCTTGATCTCATGAAGAAGATTGTGGAGGCTGCCCTTTGCCATATACTCATACAATAAAAGTCCATATTCACATTCGAACCAAAATTTCTCCAATTTCACTAAATTTCTATATTTGATTTTCCCAAGAGTTTGGATTTCTCTTATCATGCTTGGATTTGATCATTTCTGGCCTAACCGGGAAAAGCAATCCGCATATATTTTCCCTATGTCAAGGGTTGCCTTGTAAACTATCCCACGAGCTCCTCTACCGATTTCATATTCCTGATTGAAATCCCGAGTGGCTTCAATTACTTTCTTTAATAGGAAAGAAGAATCTTCATGCATGCAAGAATGCAACATCATCTTTCTTTCTTTACACTTGAGAAAGAAAAATCTCGCAAGGAAAAGGACTAGAGCACAGAGCAAGAGCTATGATTACAATCACCATCTTAGATACACTTTTGGAATTATTATTTGGCATGCTGTATTGTTCTAATATGGTGATGTTTGTGCATGTAGAATCTCCTATCTGACAAGAGCTGCAGAGTGGATGATTTCCTATAAATGAGCTTGGCAATGATTCTACAAACTTAAACAAAGTGAACCCTTAAAGTTATTATATGAAACATTGATGTATGTCAATGAACTGAGATCACTCAAGGGCATCAAACTTCTTGTTAGTTTGTTAAAAGAAATGTCCATGCTCTGTAGCATATTCAAATTCCTCAACTCAAGTGGAAGTTGCCCTACTAGTCCATTATCACTGAGGTTTAAGGCTACATTCAAGTTTTGCAATAAACCCAATGATGGTGGGATGCGGCCTCCCAACTTTATTCGTCCAAACTACAGCTCAATTAGTCGATTTCACTTAGGTAGGAAATTCGCAATTCCTCCACTAAATTGATTCTCTTGTATAGTATCAATTGAGAGAGACTAGATAAATTTCCAAGACTTGGTATATGTCCACTCAACAAATTAGTGAACGTTGAAAGGTACGACAACTTCTTGAGGTTTTGAAGGGTCATTGATATCTCACCTGAAATGAAATTGTTTGAGAGATTTAAGTATTCAAGAAGGGTGCAATTGCCTAATTCTGAGGGATTAAGTCCAGAAAAATTGCTGACTCTTAGCAACCTGATTTCTTTGCTTAACGAACTAGAAATTTGAAGCTCAGGAATCTCAAATGAAGTCACATCACTAGTAGAAAAATACTTATTAACCACGGACATTCACCATTATCGTAGGCTAAAAACACTGTTGTTAAAGGTCATGTTGTTAAAAGGGGTGCTCAACATCAACAGTTACAAACCGTTGTCGTTTATAGTCAATAACAATAGTGTAACAATGAGTTTTCACCGCTGTCTTTTAATGTAATCGACAACAGGTTAACAATAGTATTAAACCGTTGTTTGTGTGTGATTTAAACAATAGTTTGAAAATAAATAAAAATCGTTGTCTTTTGGTTGAGGCAGCCAACAATTTACAACAAATACCATTTAAAAATTAAATTAGTTAAATAATTAAACAATATTGAGCAAACACACTTCAAACTATCATATATATATTAAAATATCATCAAATATTATACATCATACTGCACAAATATCATACATCAAGATATCCCCAGTATTAGTCCAAACTGAGATAACATCATCAAAATATCATATACATCAAGAAATATGTCTAAACATCATCAAAATTAGTCCAAACATCATCAAAATATCCCCAGTAGCTTCATAATTTTCTATCCATCAAAATATCATCCAAGTGCAGTCAACCAGACGAAGACAGTCGCGCCCCTTAGCTTTGCACCAGATGCTGATTCCTTCCCTTAGATATGAATTGTCAAAACAAATAAAAATATAAAATGAGCATTCACAACTAAAAATATTAGCCCTTACACTCCTACAAACCAACAAGGATGCTGCAAAGCAACAAGCAACCGGGTTAAACATTTTGATCTTTGAGTGTTTCTGTTGATTCTTACTAAGAAATCAAAGGAACGAAAAAATAACAAACCACTAGTAAGTCTACTGCAAGAGGAAAAATCATAAAATGTTTTAACTGAAGAAACATTAAAATGGAAATAAGAAAGAACCAAGAAATTGAGTAAATGAAGCCAGATATCAAGCACATCAGACATAGTATCATCACCTTGCAAAGCTTCCAAAGAGATTGCAGCTTGGGCTGGAGTAGCAAAATCAACAAAGCATAGTATAAGTGGCTCTCCGTCTGCAACAAAGAAATCAAAGGAACGAAAAAACAACAGACCACTAGTACGTCTACTGCAAGAGGAAAAATCATAGAATATTTTAACTAAAGAAACATTAAGATGAATCACTAATGGAATATAGTTGATTCATGAACACAATCCCCAGTGCATTACTTCGAAGTTTAGGTTCAATAGGATCTGAGTGAAGTAACTGGAAATTACAGAAATTTTGCTTGTATAACTACTTGTTTCACTTCCTCCAGAAGACTTGATTGTAGAGAGAACAGATTCAAGTACCTTAGATGCTAATTCCTGAACCATCTGTTCCAGATTTAAGAGTTTATTTGAATGCTCACTGAGCTTTAGTTTCAGTTCAGATATATCAGGCCTGAAAAAGAGGCATTTCTTATCATTACTAGAACTCATAAAATTTGTCACACTTGTGACTAAAACCTTTTTTTCCCACACAGATTTCTAGCAAAAAAGAACAAATAATTTAAGTATAAGAAGATAAGCTACAAACAGTTGATACCAATAAATCCAATTACCCAACTTCAGTATGTAAAATGCATCAACATGAAGGAACCAGGGGATTTACCTTAACAGTATAAGAAGCACAACCCAGAACAAACTTTACTTCTCAGCATGTCTATGCTTAGGCTTGCGATGTGGTCGAGTTACATGAGAACTTTTTGTTGTGTTTTGTTGTCTTGTTAGAGTTGATTATGAAAAAAAAAGAATATATAAGATAACAAAATTGTTGTCATTTAAACTATGTGATAGATGGATGTAATGGATTGGATAAGGAAGAATGTAAAAGAATCAAATTGACCCCAAAATATACGACAAAAGTTTATATACCAGGAAAACAGGTAATGCCAAAAGAGTAGAGGCCTGTACATCCAAATCATTGTTACATTGCTGCCAACAAATTCTTTTGATTGCAAGAAATTCAAGTATAAGTGGAAATCGGGGATGAAAATGATGTACCATAAACCACACCAGCTCTTTGGTAGCAAGAATTTTTGTTAATTCATATTTCTTGAAGTGTTCCTGAATGCCAATTTGGACCTATAACAGGATTGAGTAAATCATCCGGGCAGTGAAACAGAATAAAAAAGAAGTGTACATATCTGCTTAAATAAACCCATTGTTGTAAATTAAAGAAAAATAGGAAACCATAAGTAGCATGTGAGAGCAAAACAGATGGCCCAAATATCTTTGAAGGTTCTATTGCTAGATTATTCAAGAAAGACGCCAAGATGTACAAATGCATTAACCATTCAAAAGTAGAACATCTAGGAACACAGATATAGTTACTTACACTTACTAATATTGAGGAGCTTGGGAGGGTGAAAACCGACATGGTGTCAGATCTTTTCCATATCCAAATCTCTGTTGTATCTACCTCTTGTGAACTACAGAGCCCATACAAACCAAAACTTGGAGGAAATTGGGATGGTGTTAGAACTTGGAGGCAATTGGGATGGTGTCAGATCTTTTACTTGACACAGTTTGCACATAAGGTTCAGTGCTTGACAAAAGAAACACCCATCGCTCTTTAATGACTGGAACCCATTTCTTTAGAAATTCAAGGAAACGAAATAATTTAGAAACATAATAAATCCTCCCTAAAATATCAACATCTTAAAAGAAAGTTGGTAAAGTAGTAAACTGATAACTAATCTGAACCAAAGCCAAATGCTAATTAAACCAAATTTATATAATTTGCTTATGGATTGCTAATCAAGCAACACTGAAATATATGAATAATTAACATAATTTAGATACTTAAAATAGTCATTGGTTAGCCACTTACAGATTTGGCAGATTCAAAATGTGGTTCAATATATTTTTGTGCTTGAATCGATTTCTCTAATACCTTGAGAAAAGTTTCCACAAATTGATAAGTACAATGCAAGATTAAACTAAAATAGCAAGATAATAAGTGTGATGCATTCATGGTGATCAAGCAAGAACTGAAACAAATTCAATAGAGAAAAAATATAGTACAGGTGAAAAACTAGCACCTTTTGAAGTAAGACATCTAGTACTGGTTGTCCATGCTCCTTCCAGTGAGTTGTTGCAAGTTCCTGTAGGGCACATATCAAAGACATATTGGAGTCTCTTAACATGTATATGACATCTCTCTAACACTCCATCTAAATTTCTAAAACAATCATCTTATAGTAACTGGCATGAGTAGCAGCCAGAATGTTAAAAAGAAGTTACAAATGTTAAAGAACTGGATGCCAAATTCATGCCTTATGTGAGACATGGCAGTATACTACAGAATACATACTTGCACAAACAATAAATAAATGATATGCCACAAACCCAACAACAACAAATATATGTTTAGTTTTTGACACAATAACCCAAATTAAATTTCATCTGAATAGACTAATATACATAGTCAAAGCTGACCATGTTTTCATTCAAGTGGATTATCAAGCGAAGGCAAATTGGAGAGACAAAAAAGTAAACATTACAGGATAATATTAAAGAAAGAAAGATGAGAACATGTGCAAATTGCAAATTGAGAAGGTTGTTGATTGAACTCATCATGTAGCCAGACAAGTGTTACAAGTACAATGAAAGGAAGTAGTAGCATTAAGACATGGCCAGCCTTAATGGATACAAAGCAAACATCTATGCATCATTCCTTTTGAATCCTCAAAACTCATCCATAATAACTTCTATTGTCCATTAAAAATAGCAGATTAGCAATGCAAAAGGAACACTTGATTAGTTAAGACCAAATTATTTCTGTCTGATATCAAGACATTTATACCAAAAATATAAAGAAACATATTTTTGAGAACTTGAGGATCCAGGAGCTCATCATGTACAGAACCAAATTTTGATATAATATGAGCAATGGTGAATAATAGGCTACTACTAACACAACAAAGAATAGTGTTTTCTAGATTTGGACCAAATTGGCTTGTGTCACCTCAATCAAGAGTTGATTGATAGTTTGTCCAATGAATAGTGTAATTTTAAGTTTTTTTAACATATGAATCATTTAAAAAGTAATAATATATATAAATATCAAAGTTAATAACTATAAATAATGTCATAAATATATAATTTTAAAAAATATTTAAATAGCAAATAAAATAATGTGATCACGTTGAATCTTTGAAAATTTTTAAAACTATTCACAAAACTTTATATCGAATTTAGCACACGATCTTTTAAGCTCATTTTATTTTACTTTCATATCAACCTAAATAGCAAATTGTTATGCTTTCTAAATCATGTGTAAGAACTCTTCCTATTATGAATCATACAGGAAAGGGAGCCAAGAATGAGAAGAAATCAAAGAATGGAATGCGATTCTAATCTTAAATGGGACCAATATCTTGAACAATCAAATCAGTTCAAGAACATTACGATTCTGTAGCAGGAAGTTAAAACAGCAAAAAAACTAAAGTAGCAAAGGGAAGTGCATTTAGTGAAGCTTCCAAATACTATCAGAAAGTTGAGACATCAAGCGCAAGATGAAACAGTAATCGGAACTACATCTCGAAAAAAGTCTAGCTGAAAATTAGAAGGTGTGAGCGATCGATCGACTTCGGAAAATAAAATCATAAATTTTAAGTTGCTAAAGTAGTAATCATTCTCCAACCATGCGGATTTAGGGAAAGCGAACTCACAGCTAGAAGGATGCAACGCAACCTCATGGCCTGCAACCATAGCCGGCACCACCACCAGGGCGCGACAGGAAGGCGGGTGGCGCAGGGGCATCCGCCTGCTTCTCGACGCCGGGGAGGTCCGGCATGTCGAGCGATGCGAGCATGTCGAGGGTCTCCTTGTCGACCTCGATGTGGTTGACCTTGATGGCGGGCTCGTCCGGGACGAAATCCATGCGGCGCTCGCGCTCCTCCTCCTGGAGCTTGAGGGAGATGCCACGGACGGGGCCGCGCTGGATCCGGCGGATCAGGTGGGTGCTGAACCCGGCAATCTTGTTGCGGAGCCGCTTGGAGGGGATGATGGCCACCTCCTCCAGGATCTTCTTGTTGGTGTGGAAGTCGAGGGTCATCCTCGAGTAGTAGCGCTCGATGACTTGTCGGGAGGACTTCTTCACCGTCTTAGTCCGGACGCGGCCCATCTAGCTGACAGCGCTTCTGCTCCTCCGACGAGGAGGAATTGGGGAAACCAAGCAGGGTGAGGAAGCCCTTGAGGTGACGGAGCGCGACGTCCAAATCCTTCTCTCCGGATCCGTCCTCTACTTGCACAAGCGGTGCCTCGTCGGCTAGTTCGCGCGAGGAGAAATTTGAGGGGTCTTGTTTGTGTGCGGCGAAGAGGAGGAAGAAGAAGAGGGAGAAGAAGCTAAGGAAAAGATGGCAAGGAAGTTTGAGATGTCTTAGGGTTCGGCGTTGTCGCTCGCTCGCTGTTGTGTATTACCACATAAGCAACACAGATAGACAACGATTATTTAAAACCCGTTGTCTTTTTCTGCAAAAAATTTTTTCAACATCAACGGTTTTTGAAAAAATCGTTGTTAAATAAAAAAAGACAACGATTTTTTTAAAAACCGTTGTCTATTGGGTGTTATTGAATCCAAAATTTTTTGTAGTGCATATCCACCTCTGTTACAACCAGTGTTCTGAAAACCGGACCGGACCGGCCGGTCGGACCGGTTGAACCGGGAACCGGCCAGATTTCCGGTCGAGTTGACTCTGAAAACCGGCTACTCAAGAACCGGATGCGAACCGCTCTGAACCGGGCGGGAACCGGTGAACCGGACAAACCGGAAAAACCGGTCAAACCGGCTTGGTTTATTTTATTTTTCATTTTTGAATTTTTTTTTTCCCTTTTCAGTTTTACTTTCTTACTGAAAATGAAAATTGAAAAATAAAATGTCAAAACCCTAGTTTGCTTTCACCCAAAGTTCCAAACGAATAAATCTGTTGTTTGCTTGCAAGAGAGTCACCGCCGCTAGCCTCTCTCCGCGTCACCCTACCTCTACCAGCCTCGCCGCGTCGCCCTGCCTCCGTTAGCCTCGCCTCGCCCCGTCTCTAGCTTCGTTGCGTCGTTGTGCTGACATATGAAAGCAGCAATATATGACATATTTGGATGTGTAATTTTGCATGCACTTTACTAGTGTTCCCTGTTTAAGTGTTTATCGGTGAACAAATGCTATTGTGATATAGTTTTAACTTCTAATAAGATTCTTCAATTCGTATCTAGATTTCTTGAATCCAATAGTTTTAAATTTGAATTTTTTTTTGAAACTAATCTTTTTTTTTCAAGAATACTATACTGAGTTGCTGACAAAAATATATCACATACTCGACCTAGTTGATCTAATTTTGAAGAAAGTAGTTGGATAAGTTGTTAGTTTCATATATTTATATAAATACATGCTTTATTATATACCGGTTATATCCCGGTTTGACTCCCGGTTAAACCGGTTGAACCTCTGAACCTCTGAACCCTTGCTCCGACCGGTTCGATGTCCGGTCCGGTTCTCAAAACCTTGGTTACAACTGATTCCTGCCCATCCACATGGACTTGGGCCTGATGAATTCCAAGTGGAGTTCACTGACCAAGCATGCTGGAAAGGGCCAACAGAGCTCCCGGGACTATGGTGCAGCGGTAAGGTACCTAGTAGTTAACTCAGGCATCCGCGGTTCGATCCCAAGCTACGGCGCATTTTGCAGGAATTTTTTCTCCAAATGGGGCGCGAACCCTGGGATACTGGGCTTCTAGATTGCCACCGCGAGCGCTTCCCGATTTATCCTGGTGACTGGTGGGAAACTTCCGTGGGGCCGGGCCGGTCACCCCAGGTTCAATTTATCTGCTGCCTGATTCATTTTTTTTATTTTTTTTGGAAAGGGCCAACAGAGCCTCTCCATCAGAGTTCAAGGCGTTGCTTAGTTGAAAGAAAACCAAGAGTGACAACAACAACAGAGATTGAAGACCAAAAACCATTAGTGTGTTCACATTTCCCTAAAGGAAATAAACAAGTCAGGTTCTTATATATCCCATGTTTCTGAAACACCCTAATCCTCTATACTTTGAAACAAATATAAAGATATGAAATTTCATAATTTAATAGCTCAAACTTCAAAGTCATGCATTATGCTTAGGTTCATCAAGAAATCAAGTACAAATCCGGTCTAGCCATCATGGTAATAAATAAATAACCAAAGTATTAAGATGTACAACCGACCCCATAAAGGGCCCTAAAACATCAACCATCCAACTACATCATCGACTTAGAAAAGAAACCTTAACATCTAAAAACGAAGAATGACATCAAATGAAAAAGAAGGTCCATCGGGTGTGCGTTGTCTAGTACAAGATAGCTCATTCATCAAGACCTTCTGTCTCCTCATTACTTGCATCATATAGACCTAATAAGTCTAAAGACTCAGCAAGTTCAACATTTATAACAAGAAATGAATGGAATAAATACATGTAGATGCTTTTAGGATATATATATATATATATATATATATATATATACTGCGCACTAGAGGGTGCGTGCCTGAGTGGACCCAGGGCGCCTAGATTGAATCCAAGCATTCATTAACATTTGTGTGTTTTTTAAATTTTTTTGGGGTATATTATATGTATTTATGATTTAAGATTTTAGGATTTAGATATTGGATTATAATGAGTTTAAGCCAATAAAATTTTTCCTCTAAGGTTTAGGCTTCCCTCTTGGGTTATAGTGTTCAAGATAAAAATTTTAGATACTCACGGGATATATTATATGTATTTAGGATTTAAGATTTTAGGGTTTAGGGGTTGGATTATAGTTAGTTTAAACAAATAAGATTTTTCCTCTAGGGTTCAGGCTTTCCTCTTGGATTATAGTGTTCAAGATAAAAAATTTTAGATACTCACGGGGTATATTATGTTGAGGCAATCTATAGTATGTGAAATCATGTGTTTTGATGTTTGGGCAAAGGGGTTTAAGTTAGATTTACCTTTGTGTTTGATATGTGTATTTGAGTGTACAGGTTTTGCAGGATACACATAGACTCAGCTTGACAGCTTCGGATCTGGTGAATGATGGCATGAGGACAAGCCGTGGGCTTGTATGCATCCGAGGGACCGTGGACAAGGCAATAACGATAAGCTGAGGGAAGAGCACTTCGAGGCATACACGAAGGTTGACATGTAAAGACAAGTCGCAGGCTTGTATGCATCAGAGGGACGAGAGCCAAAATCGAAGAAGGCTTGAAGGCAAGAGTCAAGGCGGCAAAGGAAGAGTTAAGTGAATCGTGAGGGTTCGAGTGCTGAGTGAACTATACTCGGGAAGGGAAACTCTAGGTTTAGGATTTGGATAGTTGACTGCTGCTGGGAGCAGTCGACTGGTAGAGGTTACAGAAAGATCAGTCGACTGATTTTCTGTGTAGTTGACTGATGTCGACCGAAATTCGAACATTGGGCTGGAACGTTCAAATTTAGGTGGAGCAGTCGACTGATGTTGGCACCAATCGACTGATAACGACTAGTTCAGCCACGAGCTCTATTTAAGGGAGCTCAGTTTAGCTGGCTAGGGTTGACAAAATTAACTTTGGTTAAAGGCCAATTAGTAGTCTTGGTGCTCAAGTGTGCTTGCGAAGTTGTGGCAAAGCTTCTCCATCCACAAGGAGCTACATGAGCTAGTCGGAGGTTTTTCGAGGAGTCATCTATCGACGGATCGGGATCGTCAACCTTATGGGCAGCCGTGGAGTAGGTGTTTTATCTCTGAACCACGTAAATTAGTGTGTCTTTCTTCTTGTTAGTTTTAGTTTAATTATATTCCACTTGCGCAACTAACAAGTGTAGGAAGAGAGCAATCGATTTGGGGGCAACGTCTATTCACCCCCTCTAGTTGTACAATCAAGTTCCAACAAATGGTATCAGAGCGAAGGTTCTTTCTTGTTGGACTAACCGCCGAAGGATCAAGAGCTAGAGGAAAATGGTGCTTGGAGAAAGAATAGGGAATGACATCATTGTTCCACCTCCATATGATCGCGAAAGCTTCGACTATTGGAGGTTGCGGTTGAAGGCATGGTTCAATAAGGATTGGGACATGATGATAGCCATTGAAGAAACATTTGAAGCCCCAAAAGACAAGCATGGAAAGAAGTTTCGACCAAGATATTGGACCAAGTAGCAATAAACACAATCAAAGGCAAATGAGAATGTAATCTCAATATTAATTAATATTTTGCCTAACGATATGATAAAAAGTATAAGTGAATATAAGAATGCTCATGAGCTATGGAGTAAGATGATAGCTCTTCATGAAAAGTCTACACACGAATAACAACCCAAGGAGATGGGTTTAATGGTTCAAGAGAAGGAAAATGACCAATCGGATGAGGAGATGAGCTCAACATTTATGGAGGAGAAAGACGAAGAAGCATCATCCACCTCCTCAAGTAAATTGGGCATTGAAAATGAGCAATTCACTTCCAAAAATGAAGAAGAGCAATCTAAGGTTGAAGAGAACGCCAAGAAAAATGAAAAAGAAATCTTGGAAGTCATCCTTCACTACAAGAATTTTTGGATTCAACAACACCCAATAGACAACAGTGTTTTAAAAAACCGTTGTCTTTTTTCATTTAACAATGGTTTTATTAAAAATTGTTGTGGTTGATAAATTTTTTGCGGAAAAAGACAACTATTTTTAAAAAACCGTTGTCTAATGTATGCCAAAGACAATGGTTTTTTAAAACTGATGTCTATTTGCTTGGTTTTTGAGCCTACGACAACGGGTTTTAATTAACCGTTGTTTATTTGTGTTGCTTACATGGTAATACACAACAGTGAGCGAGCGAAAACGAAAACGCGCACCCTTAATTCATTCTCTTAATTCGCCACAGCGAGCGACAATGCCGAAGCCTAAGACACCTCAAACTTCCTTGCCATCTTTTCCTCCTTCTCCTTCTCCTTCTCCTTCTTCCTCTTCGCCGCACACAAACAAAACACCTCAAACTTCTCCTCGCGCGAACTAGCTGGCACCACGCCCCTTCTTCTTCCTCCTCTTGTGTCGAGTTGCCGAATTGGAGAGATATCAAGGTAATGTTTGCTCTGGTTAGGTATTGTATAGTAGGTTTGAGTCTAACATTTCAAGCGTCTTCAGGTTTTGGACAGTGGGTTTGAGTCGAACATTTCAGCATTTTGGGCATCGTTCTCTCGCGCGAGTGTTTGTTGGAGAATGATCGACGGTACCTCGCGTCTCTGCCTCTCTTCTACCACTCTTCAAGGTGATGAATCCCTTCTCTAGTTTCAGTTTATTGGTTTCAGTTGGGACATCCAATTCAGATTTCTAATCTGTCATCTTCTATGTTTCTTGTATAAATTTTGTTTTAAAATATTAAGCACTAGACGCAAATCGATATTTAATGAAGATCATTCTCAAGTTAGATTCTATAGTTGAAATCAGAAATCCCATTATCAAATGCTATTTTCTCCCTTATTTACTTGTTTTTGCTTCAAGATTGATTGTATATATTGTATGCTATGAATATGTGATATTTCTAATTGTTCGTTATGTTAAGATCTAGTTATATAATGTACAATTATTTTGAAGATAGGTGTTGGCTCATTCCTAGCTGATTAGTACTTGTAACAAAAATGGATAAAGAATGGATGTCAAAGGATAGACTATCACATGAATTTGATATTGGAGTAGAATCTTTCTTACAATTTTCACTGAAGAATGCTAACTATCCTAATGCAATGCCTTGCCCATGTGATGTGGTAATATAAAGAAGAAAAATCTTGAAACTATAAGGGCGCATTTGTATTGTAATGGTATGGATTTAACATATCATACATGGATATGGCATGGGGAAAGATCGTTGACAGAGAACTTAGTGAATGGTAATGATCGAGTAGGGCAAGATGAAGATAAATCTTTTGCTGAGGAGCCTATAGACATGGTGCAGGCTGTATATGATAGTTATGTTGAGAATCCAAGCCGGTTCAATAAGCTACTTGAAGATGCTGAGAAATGCTTATATCTTGGATGTACAAAATTTATAAAGTTATCTGCAATTGTGAAATCATTTAACTTGAAGGCAAAATATAGTTGGAGTGATAAAAGTTTCACGGATATACTTAGTTTGTTTGGAGAAATGCTTCTAGATGACAATGAATTGCCTTTATCTATGTATGACGCAAAGAAAATTTTACGTGCATTAGGGATGGATTATGTGAAAATTAATGCTTGTCCTAATGATTGTATCTTGTATCGGAAAGAGTACGATGATTTTGCCAATTGCCCTATTTGTGGCACATCAAGGTGGAAGTTGAGCGACAAATCTAAGGTAAAAGAAGGAGTTCTTGCAAAGGTCTTGTGGTATTTCCCACCTATTCCAAGATTTCAAAGAATGTTTCGGAATAAGGCGATATCCAAGGAGTTAACATGACATGCTGATAAAAGAATTCATGATGGATACTTACATCATCCAGCTGATACACCTTCTTGGAAATTAGTTGATCGCATGTGGCCAGATTTTTCTCCTGGGCCAAGAAATTTGAGATTGGCTATATCAGCAGATGAGATCAATCCCCACAATTTGATGAGTTCTGCATATAGTTGTTGGTCAATTTTAATGATCACATACAATCTTCCACCATGGTTGTGTATGAAGAGAAAATTTGTTATGCTCACTTTGTTGATATCTGGTCCTAGACAACCAGGAAATGAGATTGATGTTTACTTAGCACCTCTCATTGATGACTTAAAATGCTTATGGGATAAAGGTGTCGAAGCATATGATGCATATCGAAAAGAAATTTTTCTCTTAAAGCTGTTTTGCTATGGACAATCAATGATTTTCCTGCATATGGGAATATGTCAGGATGTGTTGTAAAGGGATATCATGCATGTCCTATTTGTCCAGAAAAAACTTACTCGACAAGGTTGAAGCATAGTAGGAAAATATCATATACAAGCCATAGAAGGTTTCTACCTTTAAGTCATCCATATCGAAGGCAAAAGAAGACATTTAATGGGAATCAAGAGTTTAACCTTGCACCAAATCCATTGAGTGGCCATAAAGTTTTGGAAAGAGTTGAAACAATTAATTATCATTTGGGAAAAATCAACAGCAAACTACAATTAAAGAGGAATGATGGAGAAACATGCTGGAAAAAAAATTAATATTCTTTGAACTTGAGTATTGGAAAGACATACATGTTTGACATGTTCTTGATGTGATGCACATTGAAAAAAAATATTTGTGAAAATCTCATTGGTATGTTACTTGACATTCCAAGAAAAACAATGGATGGAGTCGCAACAAGATTAGACCTTTTGGAAATGAATTTAAGGACTGAATTGACACCAAAGATTGGGGAGAAGAGAACATTTCTGCCAGCTGCTTGTTACACTCTAAGCAAAGATGAGAAAAAAAGTATTTGTAATTCTTTGTCGGGAATAAAGGTCCCTGAAGGTTACTCATCTAATGTTCAAAACATTGTGTCGATGAAGGATTTGAAACTTGTTGGCCTTAAGTCACATGACTATCACACTTTAATGCAACAATTGCTTCTAGTGGTCATTCACGGTGTATTACCAAAACATGTCAGAGACACTATCACTTGATTGTGTTTCTTCTTCAATGTTTTATATAGTAAAGTAATAGACGTCTTAAAGTTGGATGACTTGCAAAGAGAGATTGTGATGATATTGTGTTTGCTTGAAAAGTATTTCCCCCCTTCATTTTTTGATATAATGATTCATTTAACTGTTCATCTTGTGCGGGTGGTCAAATTGTATGGACCCGTTTGGTATAGACACATGTACCCATTTGAAAGATACATGAAGATTTTGAAAGGTTATGTGCGCAATCGCAATCGGCCTGAAGGATGTATAGCTGAATGTTATATTGCTGAAGAGGCTGTAGAATTTTGCTCAGATTATCTATCTAATGTCCACACAATTGGGATGCCATCAAAGCAGTGCAAAGTAGAACATACTAAGCCTTTATCGGGAGCAGTAGTGCTCATAGCTAGGCATGATGAGTTACAGCAAGCACACCGTTACGTATTGGCGAATGATGATGAGATTGATCCTTATATTGAGTAAGATCTCCAACTTATCAATACTTTTAGGCTACTTGAATACAATATTCTATTGGTTTATTTATTTGAAATAATTCCATTAGGGCACACTGTTAGGATCTTGGGATGGCTAGAGAGGGGGGGGGGTGTAAATAGCCACCCACCAAAACTCGCTTCTTCCTACAATCAGATTAGCAGCGGAAAACAACCAAAGCAGAAATAAACTAGAACAGAGACTAACACAGTGTTTACAAGGTTCAGGGATAACTTGCCCATATTCCTTGGCGTGTCCGTGAGGTAGGTGATCCCTTGATCTTTGACAGATCAGGCCCTCGAATGAATCCGGCTAAAAGCTTCCTCCTTCTCGGTGGAGTAACCTCTCCACAAATGTCTCAGAAGTATATCAAGTGAAGCACAAGAGATTAGAGAAGGAAGCTTACACAACAGATGCACACAACCTTAAGCACAAGCACCAGTAGTAAGCAGAAAGATCAAGCAAGAAGAAGAATGCAGAGAACACCAACAACTCAACAGCAAAACCCTTCGCAGATTTTCTAATCACCGTTCTCCATTCTTTCTCTCTGCTTCGCCAACTTCTTCTTCTTAAGCCTTTCTTCTGCACACCTATAGGCGTCGTCACCCACTGACCCATTCTGAGCTCTCAGCATACTGAAGTCATCTTCTTCAGCTGAAGCTTCAGGTCAGGTGCCTTTGAAACCTGCAAATGTGTATCAATAAAATAGTACCATGGAAAGTCACCCTTGACCCTTCTTCTTGCTCCTTCATTTGAATTTCAAAGCTCTGTGTTGTCTACACACTTACAGATTCATTAGCGAAGCAAATCAGAAATCAGAACTGCGCTGACAACAATTTGAATTAAAGTTCAGAGGTGTTGATTGGTCACCTTGACCAATCAGACAACCTCCTGACCCATCAGACTCTATCCTGATTGGTCCAGTGATGTTCTGATCGGTCTCACTGACCGATCAGAGACTAGGGGATTGGTCACCAAACTGATCCCTAAACTCACTGGAATTTCAGTCAAAGCACCTGATCGGTCAAGGTGATTGATCAGGCAAGTGCCTGATCGATCAGGATACATCCTGATCGGTCCAGGTCTGTTCTGATCTGTCGCACTAACCGATTAGAGATTCTTGTGATCGATCACAATCTTTCTGTGACCACACAGAATGTTTTCTGATCGGTCACCAGACCATTCAGAAAACCTTCTATTTCCTCAGAAGCTTTCTAGATCGGTCAACAGATCGATCAGACATTCTGGATCGGTCTTGTGACCGATCTACTATCAAGAGAGTTTGCGTCAAGTCTTTAATCGGATTTCAGACCGATCCAGCCAACTTTGCTATGATCATTTGATTAATTCATGGCCAATTTTGACCATGACTAACTCAAGTTAGACCCTGAGTCCAGAGAACAAGCTCCCTTTCCCTCTCTGACTCAGTCTGGTCTGGAGAACGAGCTACTGAGCCCTCTCTGACTTATCTCGGTCTAGAAAACGAGCTACCGAGCCCTCTCTGATCAGAGTCCAGTCCGGAGAACGAGCTACCGAGCCCTCTTCGACTCATCCCGGTCCAGAGAACGAGCTACCGACCCCTCTCTGACCAGAGTCCGGAGAATGAGCTACCGAGCCCTCTCCGACTCATCCCGGTCTAGAGAACGAGCCACCAAGCCCTCTCTGACCAAAGTCCGGAGAACGAGTTACCGAGCCCTCTCCGACTCATCCCGGTCCAGAGAACGAGCTACCGAGCCCTCTCTGACCAGAGTCCAGAGACCGAGCTATCGAGCCCTCTCTGACTCATCCCGGTCTGGAGAACGAGCTACCGAGCCCTCTCCGACCAGAGTCCGAAGAACGAGCTACCGAGCTCTTTCTGACCAGTACACTTAATCTGAAGTTAACTATCTAATCTCAATTCTCACTCAACCGAACTTAAATCGGTGTCAACATCAAAATAATAATCAGGTCAGACTGCATCAACACACACATGGTGGAGTTGAAAGCAAGATTTCCTTATAAAGCTAAGTCCAAAATGTGGTTACAAGATGAGCATAATCGAACATTTATCAACTGGTTGCATGATAAGGTACGCTCCAAAAATACTATCTATTAGCATACATACAAATCTTTCTATTTTACAAAAAATATAAATTTTATTATATTGTTAAATATAGGTTGAACATGCAGTTGACCATTCCACCCTTCAAATATCTGAAAGATTGAAGTGGATAGCGCGTGGACCTAGCAAGAAAGTGTTAAAGTATTCTAGTTATTTGATTGATGGGGTTACTTATGCTACGAAAGAACGTGATGATGTACAAGTTACTCAAAACTCTGTAGTAAGCTTAGTCGCAAAGACAATGCAAGTTGCTAGTGCCAGGGATAAAAATCCAATTGTGTCTGACATGGTTTTTTATGGAGTTATTGAAGAAATATGGTCACTTGATTACCATCAATTTCAAATTCCAATGTTCAAATATAATTCGGTGGAGAATAATAATGGTATTAAAATAGATGATCTTAGTTTCACGTTGGTAAATATGAACAAAATTGGATTCAAATCAGATTCTTTTATCTTGAGAAGTCAAGCAAAGCAAGTATTTTACATTCAAGATCCTCAAGATCCCGTATGGAGTATTGTACTTGCAACTCCTAGTAGAGATCTAGAGTCATTTGAAAATGCAAATGAGGATGAATTAGAAGACACTGTAATGCACTATCAATCTTTTACCAGAGGGTTACCATCAATGGATGTTGACGGAGTAGATGACAATGAACCCCCATACCTTCGTGAAGATTGTGATGGGACTTGGGTCGAGCATGTTTAACAAAATATATTTTGCAGGATGAATATGTTTAATTTGCAGTGTTTCTTATGCCTCATTAACTTAAAAGCTTGTCTTAGGTTGTTGCAACTTCTTATCTTCTAATGAACATGATATTAAATTATGAAGGCTTTTATGAATTCATTTGCGTGAAACCAAATTTGATGTCACCTTTCATGAAAATGCAGCATATTATTGAGGATTGCAATGGTTGGGAAGGGCAAAGAAAAAATTGCATCAGTTTAATTTGTTCAATTTTATGTTTTCAATAGTAGTTATTCGAGTAGCTCTCAGTTCAATTGTTCTAAATTTCTATTGCTAATGACAACTTGCAATGGTTGGGAAGGGCAAAGATAAAATTGCATTTACATCCACTAATAAAGGTTTGGAAGGAAATGAGGATGAATCTACCGGGTTCAAGGAATTTGAAAGGAGGTAAGATTCAATAAACTCGGACAACCAGTGGGAGAAGCTGCTGTTGAAATGCAAAGTTACATTGGCTTGCTTGCTCGAGAAAAGGTCAAGATAACTTACAAGACGTGGAAGAAAGTTCCAAATGAAGTTAAAGATTTGATATGGGAATCAGTTAATGTAAGTTAGTGTGTTTGTTCAAATGTTAGTACAATATATTTTAGGTTATGTGATATTTTTGACTATTTCCAATTTTATGTTTTATAGTTGACATATGATGTTCCCTCAATTTGGAAGAAGGGATGTTTGAATTCAGCAAGTAATAAGCGGCATCAGTTTAAATCCTATCTCACTCAGAAATTCATTTCGAACAAGGTTGACAAACCCGAAGAGTTGTATGAACCACCAAGTGGCTATGGTCTTACAAGAGATGATTGGATTGCTTTTGACCTTACTCGCATGTCTGATGACTTCATTGTAAGTTTAGTTTTTCATTGTTTCAAAATAAGTAAGTAGACTTTAAGATAATTGACGAATCAATAAATTTGATATGTGGAATGTTTTACTTGACTAGAAACTAAGTGATCAACAAAAGGAGAAAAGAAAGAAGAACATATACCCTCATCGCCTTGCTTGTAAAGGATATGCATGATATGCTGAAGAAATAGTATGTATATTTCAAAATTGCTTATAATACAAGACTGCTCTTTTTCTTATCAGCATTGTGAAATGCTATAACAATAGTTTTTTTGCTGCATTTATAACCATTCTTATTTGCCATATATCATTCAATTGTTCTTGTTCTTAGGCAAATGAATTATGTGACGATGATGAAATCAATAGAGCTATTTGGAAGAAAGGAAGGGTCAGTAAAGAAGGGAAATTCGATGGCCAAGAGTTAAAACAAACAATAGACAAGATTGTGAGAAATTATACATAAAAATCAATTATTGTATTTCAATGAAATCTTATAAACTAGTTAATTTTTTCATTTGGATGATAGGATGATTACATACAATAGAAATGTCAGGGTACATTGGAAATAAAAGAGACAAAAGAAGATATTCTTACCAAAGCACTCAATTTAAGAGAATATGGTGGGCGTGTGAGGGGTGTTGAAGGTCATATTACTCCAACATTATTCTTTAATGTTGGTAGAAAATGGAAGGCTGACGATGTTGACAGAGAGCTAATGCTTGAGTAAAAGAGAGAGTTGGTGGAGGCTAAAAAATTAATTCAAGAACAAGATGCACGTATTCAAAAACTTGAAGCAATTGTCTTCAAAAATGGTGCATGGGGAAGTGATATTGATGACAAAGGAAGCTACTCGGTAAATTTACCTCAACAAAATGATAATGAAATGAAAACTGAAAAGATTTTCCCTCATTATGAAGAGTTTAATGATGTCGAAATGTAAGTTGTGGACAAAGCAGTTGCTTTACAGGTATATAAGTTATTATGGTTATATATATTATGAAAATAAAGAGTTAGTACAATTTAATGACACATCTATTTATCTTTTAGGGTAAATCAGTGATTTTGACATTAGATTCTAGCACAGGCATTGCTGCATATGGGACAGTTATTGAGGCCAATGGAGTTAATCACTTTATCCATGGTAACCTATTACCCAAGAATTGTATGCGTGTTTCCATTGATGAAGCAATGCAAAAATCAGCACGTTTGCCAATTCCAATTCCCAATGAATGTGAAACTATTGGTGATGCTATTGGGACACATGTGGCTTGGCCAAAACACTTGATAATGCTACGACACGAGGTACATCTAAGCTAATATTTCAGAGTGAATATTTGTAAAATTATTTAGTATTGCACCTATCTAACAAGCTTACGTTTCTAATTGTTCAAAGCCTCAAATGAAGAAAATTGCCCGTGTAGAAAACAACCTAACTTTGTCAGCAAGTGTGCCAAAATCGTTGCACATGCAATATTGTTATTCAAAGCGTGCTCTTGAAAATGGAAGGAAATTGTCAATTTCTTTTGATCATGAGGTATTTCAAGATGATTATAAACTGAACTTGCACTTTGAGGACATCAATCCTTTGTATCACTTGGAGCCTATTTCAGGAAATTGTGTGGTTATTTACATATGGTAAGTTTTCGAATTACCTTAAACTTTATTTGTTCTTTTATTAATTTAGTATATAAGAAGCACATACTTTATTTGTTTAGTATTTAGTATTTAATATAGTTTTGGTTTTCTTTTATTTTAAATGGTAGACATCTTTATAAAAAGTTGGTCAAAGAAAACAAGACTGATAAATTCAGATTTGTAAATCCGCACAGCATCCCATGCTTTCAAAAAACCACACAGGACAAAATAGGTAAAACTAAATAGTTGAACCAGAGGGCGAGTTTTTTAGCGGATAGAATGAGTGGTGCATCAGTTAATCAAATAATTTTGGTGCCAAGTTGCAACGGGTAATTAACATCCATAATATCATTTTCAATTTTTTTTAGTGAATTGCATTGATTATGTGTTTGTGTGTAGTTCCATTGGAATCTCACTGTTATTGAACCTCATAAGGAGATTGTTTACTTCTTGGATTCCCTAAGTCATCGCATTCGCGATGAGGATTGGAAATACGTTGTGGAAATGTGAGTTCATATATTATTTTTATTATGCAGTTAATTTAGTCATAAAACAATCATATATCAACTATATTGAATGTATGCATGAAGGGCGTTATGATTGTTTAATTCGAACAAAGGAAGGAAAGGAAGAAAGAATGTATAATGGGAAGTAATCAAGGTATGTGTACTTCTATTTCAATCAAATATTTAAATATGTATATTGGTCATTAACCATATGAATTGTCTTTAACGTAGGTTCCTAGGCAGGCAGATGCTAAACAATGTGGTTATTATGTAATGACTATAGATGCAATCATGCCCTAAATGAGAGGTTTCGATGATTGACGGTTATTTAAGTTTAAGCTAATACATTAGATCTAACATTGAGATTTAGTGTGCAGTAATGCAAGAAGTCCAAGGAATGGTTGGGGACCGAATTCTTGGCATGAAGACCTGGAGTTGAGGAAGCTCTAGGCAAGAAATCCAAGGGATGGTCGGGGACGGAACTCTTGGCATGAAGACCCGTAGTTGAGGAGGCTCCAGGCGTGAAGTCTAGGAAACGGGAGGTTTCGCTGGCACAAGGTAATCGGATCCAACGGAAGGTCCTTGATCGATCTAGGCGTGAACTCTAGGTGTGAAGGCCGGAGTTGAGCGTATCAATCGATCAGCCAATCGATTAGCAAATGACTAATCGATTGGTGAATCGATTCAGGGCGTTGCTATGCTGAACCAGAAGGCTCTGTAATCGATTAGTGAATCGATTACGAGTAGTTCTGTGCGCAGGCAGAATGCTTCGTAATCGATCATTCAATTGATTCAGAAGCCCTGTAATCGATTACGAGTATTTCTGTGCGCAGGCAGAATGCTTCGTAATCGATCATTCAATCGATTCAGAAGCCCTGTAATCGATTACGAGTATTTCTGTGCACAGGAAAAATGCTTCATAATCGATCATTCAATCGATTCAGAAGCCCTGTAATCGATTGATGAATCGATTACGAGTAATTTTGCGCGCAAGCAGAATGCTTCGTAATCGATCATTCAATCGATTCAGATGCCCTGTAATCGATTGGTGAATCGATTACCAGCTATCCTATGTGCAGCCAGAACTCTCCGTAATCGATCATTCAATCAATTCAAGATACCAATCGATCAGCCAATCGATTCAAGTTCAAAATGGCGTCATCCCAGCCATTCATCCGTCATCCGTATTGTTCAACGACTACTTGGTAATCGATTGGGGCTTTTCACCAATCGATTCATGAAGCAAAGAAGACCGTTATAAGCGGCAAAAAGGCACAAACGAAAGCAACTGTTCCATTGCCATCTGAGCTAGGGTTTTGGTGCTTCAAGTTCTTTGCTCAAGCTCAAGTTTCCAACACCTTCATCAAGCAACCAAAGGAAGGAAAAGCAAGCCTATTGTGTAATACTTCTTTCTCTTCTTCTTCTTTGTGTTGGTCTTTATGAAAGTTTTCAATGGTGTTGTAAAAGGTTTTCTCCACCCTCGGTGTTGTTCCGAGAAGGAGATTTGATAGTGGAATCTGCGATCACTGGTGTGGACCCTTGGATTAGTCACCTCAAGCAGGTGGAGACCAAGTAAATCTAAGTGTTAGCATTGGATTGGTGGTGTGTGGGCTTTTGATTTCTGCTTGGAAGAAGAAGAATCAACTAAAGCGAGCTATTCACCCCCCCTCTAGCTCTACCGATCCCCAACAATGACATTTATGAGATAAATTACTGAAGAAATTGCAACAATTGAGGGGGATGCATTGCGATCGATAGTAATATTATCTTTATTATCTCAAATAATTAGAAGTTATTTTATTATCATTTTTTTTCAATTAATTATGTTTTATTCTTTAAGATTATATAATTTATGTGTGTTCACAGTTCACAAAATTGGAGTACTCTAAACAAGAAATTCATGAAGTGCGCTCTGAGGTAGCCGAATGCATACAAGATTATATTTATGAATAGGTATGTACATGTTCTTCTTCTTATTATTATTTTCCGACTATTTCCAATATATTTGGGCCAAATGTTTTATTTTGTGCATGACTATTACTTGGAGTTGTATTCTTATTTAATCTAATTTGTTTAATATTCTATTGCTGTGTTTATGTGTAGATTTGCCTTTCTGAGTTTTGATATCATTTATAGCCTTAAATTTTGTTTTGGATTTAATCAGTTGATCTCTTAATAGAAACTCAGAAAGCTAATAGCTAGTGGATTTAATCAGTTGATCAGTTAATCAATTGGATGTAAGTTAGTGGATTTAATCAGTTGATCTCTTAAATTTTGTTTTGGGTAATCCATAAGCTGATAGCTAACAATAAGCTATTTATACATTGAGATTTTTTCCCCCTTGCTTTATTATTTTAGGTATTTTTATGGTTTTATTTATTGTCTAAATATCCTATTGACTTGCCTACCTCAGTCTTCCCAAAGAAAGTGAGATGCAATTCTCACAAACTAGGTTGATTTATTGTCACATACAGCCTTGTAGACAATCCAGAAATGTCCTCCCACATTCTGAATCTTCCATCGAGTGATCACCATTGTGCTATGAGCAAAAATGATTGTGACAACATATCTCAATGCATGTTGATAAGGTATGAATAAATTCTGGAAGCTTTATCCATATCGTTGAATAGGTATGTTGCAAACTAAATAGAGATTTTGGTAAAAACAATTAGTAAGTGAGTTTTGTAACATCCTACATGCCAAAGGCTCCTAATGTAAAAATAATTTATATTATTCCAAATATATTAAAGGCAAGGAGATACATCTGAAACAAAGTAGCAGGAAATATTACAACAAAGCGAGTAAAAGAATGCCCATTATACATACTAGAGGTGGAAATATTTTTTCTGCAGCACGACGTGGTACAAAAAATCCCCCTTGAGTGCTTGTATCACTTGTTGTAAGTGTTTTACAAAAGAACTCAGTTGGTTGCTTGTTTTGTTTCAGACCAATTTCAGATGACAACATTGCATCTCTGTCGTACTATAATATAGTTGTATCATAATCAAGTAATTATAATGCAAGAAAAAAAACTATAGCAGAAAACAAGGGTAGAAACAACGCATAATTACTACAAGTCATCAATCTTACTTTGTTAACAAGCTGAAGAGTCATTTGTGCATAAACCTCATTAGTTTCTGCATAATTATCTTCTAGAATCTTTTGTTCTAATATTTTTAGTTGTGAATGCTCATTTTATATTTCTATTTGTTTTGACAATTCATATCCAAGGGAAGGAATCAGCTTCTGGTGAAAAGCTAAGAGGCGCGACTGTCTTCATCTGGTTGACTACACTTGGATGAAGCTACTGGAGATATTTTGATGATGTTTGAACAAATTTTGATGATGTTTGGACATGGTTCTTTATGTATATGATATTTGATGTTATCTCAGTTTGGACTATTACTAGGGATATCTTGATGTATAATATTTGCGCAGTATGATGTATGATCTATGATGATATTTTGATGTATAATAGTTTGAAGTGTGTTTGCTCAATATTTTTTAATTATTTAAATAATTTATTTTTTAAATGGTGTCAGTTTATTTGTTGTTAAATTGTTGGTTGCCTCAACCAAAAGACAATGATTTTTATTTGTTGTCAAACTGTTGTTTAAATCACACAAAGCAATGGTTTAATACTATTGTTAAACTGTTATCGATCACATTAAAAGACAATGGTGAAAAACTATTGTCGCACTATTGTCATAGACTATAAACGACAATGATTTTTAACTGTTGTTTTTTAGCACTCCTTTTAACAACACGACCTTTAACAACAGTGTTTTTAGCCTACGACAACGGTGAACGACCGTTGTTAATAAGTATTTTTCTTGTAGTGCTTGCAACCATCTCCACCAAAGCAAAATCAAAAGACTATATCATTTGTTTTGGGTGCAATGAGAAGGGACACTATAAGGACAAATATTCATTGGGTAAGAAAAATAAGGTAAATCCTAAACCCAAGTCAATTCCTTTAAATTCTAGTATGGGCTGTAGGGAAAGAAAGGAGAAGAAGCATATTAGATACTTCACATGTGATGAGTGGGGTCACTATCACACCAAATGCTCAAGAAAGAGAGAATTCAAAAGGTTGGAGCATTTAGAGAAAAAGGAGAAAAAGAAGAGCTCACATCAAGGGTGAGCTTCAAGGGTAAGGGATGTAATCCCTAATTTAAAGAGTAATTCAAATTTTAATTTTTTTCATGCATGCTAGAAATAATGATTATTATTTACCTATGCAAAATTTTGGTTTTAAATATCATGATAGAAGTAGGGTTAATATTGTAAATCATAACCCTAGAAAATTCATGCATCATGATAATTCCATTAAAACTAAGGACCAAGGCATTAATCCCAAGAAAAGGAGACACATGTCTAGAATCGGTAGGTCTAGGAATGTCCATAGTGGGCATATCAATTCTAGGTTTAAGAACCTAGAAAGGGAAAATCAAGCTTTGAGGGTAAAGCTTGAGAAATTAGAGAAAATTCTAGATATATTCACTATTAGATCTAAGGGGTTAAGTATGGTGTTGGGGAGCCAAAAATCTAACAATGATAGATTGGGGTTGGGATACCGATATAGGTCCTCAAATGCCAATGAAAAGATATATGCTAGGGTAGCACATAACTATGGCAAAGAGGAGAAGTCCAAGAATGACAAGAGAGTATCATTTAAGAGCAAAAGACTTTAACTAAGGACAAGGTGTCCAAGGCTAAAGGAAAAAAAGTTCTTAACCAAGGACAAGGTATCTAAGGTTAAGAAAGTTAGGTTTGTAAGTCAAGAGTCACCGGATATACACCGGTATGCCCTAGTGTTTGTTGAGTCACCTAGGGAGGTGACTAAGGTTAAGAACTCCAGGGGAGCTCTAAGAGTCAATTTGGGACCTATGGTCAATTGATCTTGGAAGGATATCTCCCGGAAGTCTTGATAGACCATGGAGTGTGCTAAAAGATTTGGAGACGGATTTGAGTCTCAATCCTTGGATTTTGACATATTGGATTTATGTTTCATGTATAAAAATATAACATTGGGGTTATATTGCATGAAAAAATTGGCTGTTGATATATAAATGTCATATAAATTAATGTTAGGGATGCATTATGGTTTGGTATGGATAGATATATTAAGATGAGGCCAAAACTAGGACTTTAGGTTAAGGTTCAATTGAACCATTTAGATAGTTTTGAATTTTGTGTCAATATTGAGATTGTTGATAGATACATTTTTGAATGTATTTTTTTAAAGTAGACACAGGTACCACAAACCCCTCCACAAAATTTTAAAATTTTTGAAGATTTATGAAATTTCTGGTGCATTTCTGAATTTGGGTCAGAAATGTTGACATAGGTTGATATCAGGGTATCAGTTGACTATTGCAGAGGTCAGCCGATTAATAATTCTGTAAGGTTGGTTTTTGACAAGGTCAGTTGACTGATAACTGTCTCAGTCAACTGATATAGGCTAAAATTATTTTCAACAGAGTCAAAAAGTATCCTAATGATGTCAAACATGTGTATAATCTTGTGAGGGATTATTACATAATTAATGTTTATGATCATTAGAGGGTTAAGAATCCAATAATTGGGAGACTGTCAGAGTTCTTTTTAATGTGTGACAAAGGAGGAGAAGTGTTAGGTTTAAGTGGGAAACCAAACATATCTTTACAAGAAATCCTAGGTTAAGGGAGAGCTTAGGTGATTGTTACCTTATGATAGGTTCTTAAAAAGCCTTTGTAAGTCTAATGTAGGGGGAGTCTTGGAGAGGTTCTTAAAAAGCCTGCTTGATAAAAATCCTAACTTATCGGGGAGTTTAGGTGTGGGGGATGCCTTATGTTAGGATCCATGCATATTTGCATATGCATTGATGTTATAAATCCAAGGTGTATCCTTAGCAATATAAGTCCAAAATATTTTTAGCATTGTTATTTGATATTTATTTTTCCTAACTTAAACATATTGCCAAACATCAAAAAGGAGGAGATTGTTGAGACAATCTATAGTCCGTGGAACCATGTGTTTTGATGTTTAGACAAAAGGTTTAAGTTAAGTTTACCCTTGTGTTTGATATGTGTATTTGAGTGTGCCAGGATACACATAGACTAAGCTTGACGGCTTCGGGTCCAATGAAGGATGACATGAGGACAAGCTGTGGGCGCATATGCATCCGAGGGACTGTGGACAAGGCAACAACGATGAGCCGAGGGAAGCGTACTTCGAGGCATACATGAAAGATGACATGTGGAGACAAGCCGCGGGCTTGTATGCATCCAAGGGATGAGAGCCAAAGTCGAAGAAGACTTGAAGGCAAATGTCAAGGTTGCAAAGGAAGAGTCAAGTGAGTCATGAGGGTCGGAGTGTCGAGTGAACTGTACTTGGGAAGGAAAACCCTAGGTTAAGGTTTGGGCAGTCTGTTGATGCAGTCTGGCCCTGATTGTTGTTTTGGTGTTGACACCGATTTTAGTTCAGGTTGATGACTATGATGATTATGATTAAGTCCTGATCGAGGATTAGGCATAATATGGAAAATCCTAGCCTAGAGGGCTAGGTGTTGGAAAAGTCCTAATTCGGAAGGGTTGGATGAAAAATCCTAGCTTGGAGGGCTAGGTGAAAAGTTCTAACTTGGAGGGTTAGGTGCAAATTCCCATCCTGGAGAATTAGGTGAAAAGTCCTGGCCTGGAGGGTCAGGTGCCTAGCTTGGAGGGCTAGGTTGGATGAAGTTCTAACTCGGAAGGGTTGGGTGAAAAGTCCTAGCTTGGAGGGCTAGGTGAAAAGTCCTAACTTGGAGGGTTAGGTGTAAATTCCCAACTTGGAGAGTTAGATGGAAAAATCCTTAGCTTGGAGAGCTAAGGTGGATGGAAACTTAGCTTGGAGGGCTAAGTTTGAGTCCCTGGATCGGTCTGGTGACCGATCAGGGAATCTGGCACGCTGCTCCATCGTGGATCGGTCAGGTGACCGATCCAGCAATGACTGATCGGTCTGGTGACCGATCAGGGAGCACACAGTGAGGTTGGGAAACTACTGTACTGCTCCTGATCGATTCGGTGACCGATCAGGGAGTGTGTGTTTCACCCACTACTTGGCTCCTGATCGGTCTGGTGATCGATCAGGGAGCAAACAGTGAGGTTGAGTTCCCCTGCTGATCTGCACCTGATCGGTCTGGTGACCGATCAGGATCACTGTGCAGATCGTTCCGGAGAACGATCAAGCGTCGCAGGTTCCTCTCTATGATCGATCAGGACGGAGCCTGATCGGTCTGGTCATGTTCTGATCGGTCTGGTGACCAATCAGGAGGCTGCCTGATCGGTCCGGTGATCGATCAGGAGGACTGGACTGCGAAGCTCAGAAATCGCCCGATAAAGGGGTGGATCGTTCGGGTGATCGATCCACAGCCTGGGATCGGTCTGGTGATCAATTAGAAATCGCGATTTCTAATTGAGCGTTAGGGACCGATCAGGACGGAGCCTGATCGGTCTGGACCCAACCTGATCGGTCTGGTGACCGATCAGGGGGCGCTCTGATCGGTCTGGTGACCGATCACTTTAATTCAAATGTGTTGTCAGACGCTCTGAACATATCTGATTCTCTGCGCGTCACTTCTGATTCTTGATTTACTGCTTGATATGCTGCTCTAACACTCTGATTAAGCTGCAGGTGACAGGGGAGGATTCAAACACTCAAGGAGAAGTCAATGGAGGCTTTCCTTGGAGCAGGTTTGTCCGTTTTTCCATCTCAGGTTGCAACGACCGAGCTGCAGACTGGAGCTGAGACTGGAGCTTGGCTGAGGGAAGCTCAGGGAGTCCAGGGATAGCTCAGTGGTAGTTGGCGTTGGCAGATGAGCAGCTGGGAGCTGCAGAGATGGTGTCATCTGATGCTTGGTGGAGAAACAAAAGCGAGAAGAAGACTTCGGCTGAAGTAGAGAAGGGTTTGAGAATCCTGTGTTCGAGCTTGCTGAAGTTCTTGCTACGATTTTGTGTTCTCCACACTTGACTTGCTGTGTACGTGTGCTATTGATTCTTTGAGCAAGTCATTGAGATCTGAGAAGCAACCAACTCTTACGTGAGTGCTGGGAGGAAAGAACAAGGAGCTTGGAGTCCAACAGTGAGAAGACACGAAGGAGGGAGTCCTTGCGTGAGATCGTCGCTGGGTGGAGCTCGAGATAAGCTTGCTGTGTTCTTATCCTTGTTGGGTGCTGAGTAAGAGTATTCTCTGTGTTTCATTAAGCTTAACTCTATATCCTTGTTTGAAACGCTGTGGAGAGGTTTCTCCACCGAGAAGGAGGTTGCGTAATATCCGGTGAAAAACCGGGGCTTGATCTGTCGACGATCAAGGGATCGCTCACCTTAAGGGCACGCCAAGGAGTAGGGGCAAGTTATCCCCGAACCTTGTAAACCCTCTTGTTAGCGATCTTGGTAGTTGTCTTTGTTTGCTTTCATTTCGATTTTCGTTTACTACACTGCTTCATTTTTCTTTGCTTCTTCCGCTGTGCTACTAATAAGTTGAGTGCAGAAAACTTACTAAGTGCTGAGAAAAGAGTGATTGGCTATATTCACCCCCCTCTCTCTAGCCATCTCGTTCCCAACAAGTGATATCAGAGCTTGGGGCTCTGTTTACGGCTTAACATCCAAGAGTTATCAACAAGATGGCGTTGAGAGAAGGCTTCTCCACCACCCGACCTCCATTCTTTGATGGCGCTGACTTTCAATATTGGAGATCAAAGATGGAATATTATTTGAAGATGGACATCCATACTTGGTTCGCAGTGAAGGAGGGATTCACCCCTCCTAAGGATGACGAAGGCAAAGAGCTTGAGTCGTGGAGGTGGATGCTGAACAAACTCGAAAGAGTGAAGCCGACGCGAAGGCGGTTGTCACTCTACAATGTGGCATGAACAAAGACCAACTCATCAAGGTTAGTCCTTTCACAAGTGCAAAGGACTTGTGGAACAAACTCATTGAGCTTCACGAAGGCACCCGAGACTCTAGAATCGCAAAGAGGGACTTGTTCCTCAATCAACTTCAAAATCTCTCCATAAAGGAGAATGAATCGGTATGTGAGCTACATAGCCGGTTCAAGAAAGTCCTCAATGGGCTTCATTCAATTGATGAAAAGGTCGAGAATCGCGACCTTGTGAGGTATGTCTTGAAAGCATTTCCAAGGAATGCTTTGTGGTCATCCATGGTGGATGCCTATAAAGTATCCAAGGATCTATCTATTGTAAAGATAGATGATTTATTTTGTGAGATGGAATTGCATGAAATGGCTAACAAAGGCCCCAAGGAGAAGGGGATTGCCTTAGTTGCAGGGGACCGAACCAACAAGAAGAAGAAGGAGAAGAAGAAGGAGAAGGAGGTCTCCTCATCTTCATCCTCTTCCGAATCCGAGTCCGATTCCGAGGAAGATGGCAGCGGCTCTTCTTCCTCCGAGATGGCGAACTTCGTGCAAAGGATGATGCGAAGGGATCGACGTTTCAAGAGTCGAGGTAACACTAGTGAAGTTAAACTTGATAAGACTAATGCATCTTGCTTTGAGTGTGGTAGAAAAGGGCATTTTAAGAATGAATGTCCAAAGCTAAAGAAGAAGGAGGAGAAATCCAAAAAGAAAGAAGAAAAATCTAACAAGAAGAAGAAGACATTGAAGGGCACTTGGAATGAGTCATCCTTTAGCTCATCCGATGAAGAGAAGGAGGAGAAGAGTATAAGACATGTAACACTCATGGCTCTTGGAGAGGAGAGCAGTGATGAATCTTCAAGTTCCTCAAACACGGCTTCATCATCTTCGGATGATGAAGAGGTAACTTCTCCCGAGCTTGAAAAGTGTTATAGAGCAATTGCATGTTTAACTAGTATGCTTAAAAAGTCTAAAAATAATGTTAAAGCATTGCAATTAGAAATTGATCAATTGAAAGTATCTAGGGATGATAACATTGATGATTTGCATGTTGAATTGCTAGAAGATGAAAACAAATCATTGAAACTTGAAATTGAAAATTTGAAATCCTCTAAGGTTGAGGAAGTCAATGATTTGCATGATGAATTGCTAGTAGAGGAAAACCAATCATTGAAGAGTGAAGTTGAGAAACTCAAGAATATTCTTGGTAAATTCTCAACTAGCTCTAAGACCCTAGACATGATCCTAAATGCCTAAAGGGCAGTCTACAATAGGGCCGGTATTGGTTACCGACCCAAAGAACCCTCATTCGTGTCTTTGATGTCTAGGACTGATATGAGACAATCTAGGACACCCAAGACTCAAAAGAAAGTTGTCAAGGCATGGGTGCCTAAGACATGTTTAGTTGATGCTTTAGGTCCCAAGGTTTGGGTACCTAAAACTTCTATTTTTCGAATTGTGTAGGTTATGATTGAGGGGGAGCATCTATCAACTTGGTTCGTTAATAGTGGATGCTCCAAACACATGACCGGGGATAGATCATTGTTTACCACACTTCACAAGAAAAGTAGAGGTAATGTATCATTTGGTAACAATGGTAGTCTTAAGGTCATAGGAATAGGAGACATTCAAATATCCGAATGTCTTAGAATTTCAAATGTCCTTCTAGTCAAGGGGATGAAATTTAATCTCCTAAGTGTCAGTCAATTGTGTGACACGGGTTACACAATTGACTTCCAACCAAGTCAATGTCTAGTTAGATAAAATGACACCTTGGACACGGTACTAGTAGGAGCAAGAGTAGACAATATTTATCAAGTTTCTTTTAAAAGTGGTACTAATGCTTTTGCTAAGTGTTTCATGTCAAGAGAAGAAGAGTCCACCCTTTGGCACCGGAGATTAGCACATGTGAACATGAAGAACATCCGGAAGTTGGCCAACAAGGGGTTAGTCCGTGGCTTACCAAGCATCAAGTATGAGAAAGATAAACTTTGTGATGCATGTCAAATGGGTAAGCAGACAAAATCTGCACATAAAGGTAAAAGCGCAGTAAGTACTTCCAATGCATTAGATTTACTTCATATGGATCTATTTGATTGTAGTACCATCATATCATTGAATGGAAGTAGATATTGCTTTGTGATCATTGATGATTTCACTAGGTATACATGGACTTACTTTTTAAAATATAAGGACCAAACCTTAGATATTTTCATTTCTTTTTGTAGAAGAGTTAAAAATGAAAAATCATCAACCATTAAGACAATTAGGAGTGATCATGGAGGTGAATTTCAAAACCAAAGGTTTTTAGAATTTTGTCAAGATAGAGGTTATAAGCATGAGTTCTCTACTCCTAGAACACCACAACAAAATGGTGTTGTAGAGAGGAAGAACCGTGTACTTCAAGAGGCTGCACGAAGCATGCTTAATGAGTACTCACTCCCGAGTTACTTATGGGCTGAAGCTGTAAATACAGCTTGCTATGTGCAAAATCGAGTCCTCATCCATAGGTTTTTAGGAAAGACTCCCCACGAACTTTGGTTTGGGAAACCACCTACGGTTAGACACCTTCGGGTGTTTGGTTGTAAGGTGTTCATCCTAAACACCAAGGATCACCTTGGAAAGTTCACGGCAAAGGCTGATGAAGGGATACTAGTCAGGTACTCCCTCGTTAGCAAAGCCTACCGAGTCTACAACAAGAAGTCTAGACTGGTTGAAGAATCTTCTGACGTTGTCTTTGAAGAAATTCCAAAAGTCAATGGTCAACCAGAAGACTAAGTTTGAATGAGAGTCCAAATGCTGTTGATGGTAATGAATCCGATGACGGTGAGCCTAGACAACCCATTGATCAGCCGGATCCTGAGGCTGAACTTGTGTCTAGTGAACCTGTTCAAGAAGCACCACCAACTCCTAGGCAAACTAGATTAACCTCTAGTCATCCCCAAGATCAAATTGTTGGAGACATCCATCATGGGGTTAGAACTAGGTCATTCTTCCGGAATGAGGCTAATGAAGTTGCCCTAATTTCCGAAATTGAACCTAGGAAAATTGATGAAGCATTAAATGATCCCGACTGGATCATTGCAATGCAAGATGAACTAGGTCAATTTGAAAGAAGTCAAGTTTGAGACTTAGTCCCTAGACCCAAGAAGACCACCATTATTGGAACCAAATGGGTCTTCAAGAACAAATTGAATCATAAGGGAGAAATCATTAGAAACAAGGCACGCTTAGTAGCCAAGGGCTATAGTCAAGTTGAAGGCCTTGATTATGATGAGACCTATACTCCCGTGGCACGATTAGAGTCCATCCGATTGATGCTCGCATTTGCAGCACATCGTGGCTTCAAATTATATCAAATGGATGTCAAATCGGCCTTTCTAAATGGTTTGATTAGAGAAGAGGTCTACGTCGAACAACCTCCGGGGTTTGAGAGTACCGAATTCCCAAACCACGTGTTCAAGCTCAAAAAGGCACTTTATGGCCTTAAACAAGCACCCCGAGCTTGGTATGAGCAGTTGTCGACATTTTTAATTGAGAAGGGTTTCGTTAGAGGCCAAATAGACCCTACACTATTTCTACGAAGAGATGGTGACAACATTTTTGTAGCCCAAGTATATGTCGATGACATAATTTGTGGCTCAAATAATAAGGGCTATTTAAATGAGTTCATTGGACACATGGAGAGTGAGTTTGAAATGAGTCTAGTGGGAGAGTTGACTTACTTCCTTGGACTTGAAATCAAGCAAACTCGCGATGGTATCCATGTGCACCAATCAAAGTATACACAAGAAATGCTTCGAAAATTCAATATGAGTAATTCAAAAGAGGTAACCACTCCCATGGCTACAAACACAAGATTAGACAATGATGAGAGTGGTAAACCCGTTGATTTGACACAATATCGAAGCATGATAGGCAGTTTGCTATACCTTACAGCTAGTCGACCTGATATACTATTTGCTGTGGGTATGTGCGCTAGGTATCAAGTTTGTGCCAAGGAATCTCACTTAATCGCTGTTAAGCGAATTTTGAGATATCTCAAAGGCACAATTGGAGTCGGTCTATGGTACCCCCGTACCGAATCATTTGATTTAATTGGCTATACGGATTCTGACTACGCTGGATGTAAGTTGGACCGGAAAAGCACAAGTGGGGGTTGTCAATTCTTAGGTTCGTTCTTAGTAAGTTGGTCAAGTCGGAAGCAACATTGCGTTGCTCTCTCCACGACCGAGGCAGAATATATCGCCATGGGAGAGAGTGTATCACAATTGTTATGGATGATACATACTTTAGAGGACTATGGATTGAGTTACAAGGGTGTGCAAGTGTTGTGTGATAACATAAGCACAATTAATCTAACCAAAAATCCAGTCCATCATTCTAGGACCAAGCATATTGAGGTGCGTCACCACTTCATTAGGGATCATGTAGCTAGGGGAGATATTGTACTCTCTCATGTAGAGTCCAAATCAAACCTAGCCGACATTTTCACTAAACCACTTCCCGAAAATGAATTTAGTTTTCTAAGACGGGAATTGGGAATGTGTCATGCTTCATAGGGTTGAATTGCATTCAAAACCCTTCATGATTATTTCGAAATTGTTGGGAAACAATTGGGTAACTTTGGGAACATCTCACACAAACTATAAGGTTTACCAAAATATTTTTGTTTGCTAGATATGGGGTGAGATGTTAGGCTCAACTCAATTTCTCAAAATGTCAATGCATCTCTTGAGAAATTAAGTTGACGAGATAATAATCACGGTGGTGACCAAGTATGGGGGAAACCATTGCATAACATATATGTATATGGCTCCATGATCATACTTGGACATTCCAATCAAGGAAACTTGATTGGAACACTGAATTTGATACAAACCTAGTTGAAATTGCTTGCTTGATTGTTGCTTGAGTTTGACTCCACTTGGGTGGAGCAAAGTGCTTGATTCAAACCATAAGGACCTTTAATCCTTGCTTAGGGATCAACTATAGGCGAGGGATCACTCTCTTGGTCGACATTTGTCATCAGATCCCCTGAGAAATAGTGTACGAAACTGAAACTGAAAGTTTCAGTTTATTTCAGATCGTATCAGGAACCCTGATTGGTCACTAGATCGATCAGGCATAGGGTTAATCGGTCCCCGGATCGATCTGGCTCCTTCCTGTGGTGATCGGTCCACAAACTGATCAGCGAGGCAAGCAGTGACTTTCCGGAATTTTGACCAATCATTCTGTGCTGGCCTGGATCGGTCCCCAGACCGATCTGGCACCCTACTGGGATCGGTCCACAGACCGATCAGGAGGGTTCTTCGAAAATCATCCGACCCTACTGTCCCCCTCCTGATCGGTCAGTCGATCGATCAGGAGCCTGCCTGATCGGTCACTAGACCGATCAGGATCAAGCCAGTCCGATCAGGCCAGAGCCTGATCGGTCTGGGCTCCATCAGATCGAACGGTGATCCGTTCAGGTGCATTAAAATCTGGTTGGTGGACCGATCCACCAACCGATTAAATCCTCCCAAAACCCCTCATTACCGAACCCTAGCACCGAAACCTCCCACTCGCGCAACCTTTGCTTCGTGCGAGAGCTCTCCAGTGCTTTCGTCTCCCTCTTTCGCGTGCGTGCGAGTTCTTGCGAAGGCTCCTGCGGGCGTTTTCTTGCTCCCAGTAAGTTCTCGGTTTGCTCCAAGTCTTCTGCGCCGAGAGCATCCTTCCGCGCAAGTTTCTTACTCTTGACCTCCAAGAACTACACTGATGGCACCAAAGTAAGTTCTTGACTTAGGTTTTTTTTTCCAATAAGTCTATAGTGTTTGTATGTGAAGCTAATCGTGGTTTTGTTCTTGTTCTTGCTGTTGTACCGTGACATCCTTGTCTTGGCCGTGACCCATTTTTGCCTTAATCAATTCTATCGTTTGATTACAATGTGTTCCTTTGATCATTGTGTCTTGGTTGCATTCTCTGATTGGGTGTCATCTTATATGATCAATTCTTGATTTGTTCTATGTTCACCTTGCCAAATTGATTAAATCATGATTGTATGATCAATTCAACCCTTTAGAAAGTCTTCTAAGGGCAAGGAGGTTTTGGAGGGCAGTTCGAGGGGGAAGACTCCTTCTTCATCTACACCTTCTCAAAGGCCTCCACCTCCTCCACATACTCGATTTCAGAGTATCAGTCTTGCTTTCAAATTCCAATGGCACAACTTTAAACTCATGCCGTGTCGAACTATAGACCCAACCTTTATCTATGAACACTGTCCAACAATCCGACAACGAATTGAATTTTATAATCTTCAACCCATCTTGCACTTTGAAGGACCGATCAACCTTGACTTGGTTTCTGAGTTCTATAATAACATGGTGAGTGGAGAGGGCACGGGGTGGAAAACCCGTGTTGCTAGTATCGATCTCGATTTCAATCGATCTATTTTCACTGATTTTCTCGGCTGTCGCAGGTCAGACAATGATTTCTTTCTCTACCCGTTTCCTCCTAATCCTCTTCCAGTTCCCTTTGATGGAGTGACTCCCGATTCCATCTTCGAGTACTTCCTAGGCCATCCCAGGCCAGGGGGTTCTGGTGAGTGCACCCGTGACTTTCCCACATTTCCTGCTCTTCGTCTTTCCCCTGTTGACTATGTGTTGTTTAAAATCATCACCAATTGTCTCCTCCCCACTACTTCGAAACACCTTGATGAGATTCAACCGTTCCACTGCTTGATGCTTTACGGGATGCATCAGCAGTTAGACTTTGACCCAGTGGCTTCGGTCTATTTCTCTATCATCGTCCATAGTATGTCGTCATCCCAGTCAGTCTATATGCCATTCGGCCACATCATCACTGCCTGGCTGGAGTCGGTTGGCATCGACGTTACACAGGGCCGCATTGTGCCCATGATTCGACAGGGCTGCCGTCTGGATCATCGCATGCTCGCTCAGTCCAGCATTGTTCTCGGGACTTCGGGGCTGAGGTGGAAGGATCGCAGACGTGCGGGGGAGCTACCGAGAGCAACTCATGACCAGGGGCCGCCAGCTATTATGCAGATTATGATGAGTGGGCTCCTGATCTACGCTGGCAGGTTGCAGAGATAGAGCGGAAGATAGAGCACGAGTTACACATTTTCGAGCTTTGGCAACAGGAGGTCCGCTCCGAGTTTCAGTCTTTTGATCGCCGTCTTGATGCCCTAGCATCTGATGTCTCTGAGATGAGCTCACTCCAGGATAGATGGTATGAAGAGTGGTATCATCATACATTTCCTGATGGTGCGCCCCCCAGTGGCCCTTCACCCGGGGATATCATATATATCGATGATTCCGACGATGATGCCGCTGACGCATGATGAGTATTCTGTTTGACATTTGACTTTCTGATCTCTTGCCTTGTATGACTCTCAGGCTGTATGCCCCATGACTTGACTATTGTGGCCTTGTACCACACATATCTCACCCTTGATGCATGTGTCCTGCATCTTGCTACTTGTCTGGATGTCTTATGCTTTAACTTGTCTGACTTTGCCTCACATGCTTATCTAATCTTAGTATGTCTATTGTTAATACCATGTTGTTTATATGAGTTTTATCTGCATGTTTGCTACATTGCCATGTTTATGCTTATAATGTCATGTCTAGTTGATACATATGACTGTCATGACATGCTTTGTGAGTTGTTACTTCATGTTTGTATGATGCATGTGATTGTTATATCTTGCTCTATCTTTTTCACATGTGTTCATATGGTTATCCAACAGCCTATCACATCTTTGTTGATTTGGGATACCCCTAAGGTTGAGGGGGAGTTTGTTTTAATTTTAACAGCCCCTCTAGCCCCTTTTCGGTGTTCGACAAAGGGGGAGAGTGTGGATTGGTTAAGTTTAGAATGATCATGTTGTAGGGGGAGGATCTGGATTCCCCTATGATTCTAAATTTCGAAAACTTGATTAAGAATCCCTAAACTTAAAATCGGATTGTCAAACAACAAAAAGGGGGAGATTGTTGATGCAGTCTGGCCCTGATTGTTGTTTTGGTGTTGACACCGATTTTAGTTCAGGTTGATGACTATGATGATTATGATTAAGTCCTGATCGAGGATTAGGCATGATATGGAAAATCCTAGCCTGGAGGGCTAGGTGTTGGAAAAGTCTAATTCAGAAGGGTTGGGTGAAAAGTCCTAGCTTGGAGGGCTAGGTGAAAAGTCCTAACTTGGAGGGTTAGGTGCAAATTCCCATCCTGGAGAATTAGGTGAAAAGTCCTGGCCTGGAGGGTCAGGTGCCTAGCTTGGAGGGCTAGGTTGGATGAAGTTCTAACTCGGAAGGGTTGGGTGAAAAGTCCTAGCTTGGAGGGCTAGGTGAAAAGTCCTAGCTTGGAGGGCTAGGTGAAAAGTCCTAACTTGGAGGGTTAGGTGCAAATTCCTAACTTGGAGAGTTAGATGGAAAAATCCTTAGCTTGGAGGGCTAAGGTGGATGGAAACTTAGCTTGGAGGGCTAAGTTTGAGTCCCTGGATCGGTCTGGTGACCGATTAGGGAATCTGACACGCTGCTCCATCGTGGATCGGTCAGGTGACCGATCCAGCAATGACTGATCGGTCTGGTGACCGATTAGGGAGCACACAGTGAGGTTGGGAACCTACTGTACTGCTCCTGATCGATCCGGTGACCGATCAGGGAGTGCGTGTTTCACCCGCTGCTTGGCTCCTGATCGGTCTGGTGACCAATCAGGGAGCAAACAGTGAGGTTGAGTTCCCCTGCTGATCTGCACCTGATCGGTCTGGTGACCGATCAGGATCACTGTGCAGATCGTTCTGGAGAACGATCAAGCGTCGCAGGTTCCTCTCTATGATCGATCAGGACGGAGCCTGATCGGTCTAGTCATGTTCTGATCGGTCTGGTGACCGATCAGGAGGCTGCCTGATCGGTCCGGTGACCGATCAGGAGGTCTGGACTGCGAAGCTCAGAAATCGCCCGATAAAGGGGTGGATCGTTCGGGTGATCGATCCACAGCTTGGGATCGGTCTGGTGATCGATCCAGGAGAGTCCCAAAGAAAACGTGATTTCTAATTTAGTGTTGGGGACCGATCAGGACGGAGCCTGATCGGTCTGGACCCAGCCTGATCGGTCTGGTGACCAATCAGGGGGCGCTCTGATCGGTCCGGTGACTGATCACTTTAATTCAAATGTGTTGTCAGACGCTCTGAACATATCCGATTCTCTGTGCGTCACTTCTGATTCTTGATTTACTGCTTGATATGCTGCTCTAACACTCTGATTAAGCTGCAGGTGACAGGGGAGGATTCAAACACTCAAGGAGAAGTCAATGGAGGCTTTCCTTGGAGCAGGTTTGTCCGTTTTTCCATCTCAGGTTGCAACGGCCGAGCTGCAGACTGGAGCTGAAACTGGAGCTTGGCTGAGGAAAGCTCAGGGAGTCCAGGGATAGCTCAGTGGTAGCTGGCGTTGGCAGTTGAGCAGCTGGGAGCTGCAGAGATGGTGTCATTTGATGCTTGGTGGAGAAACAAAAGCGAGAAGAAGACTTCGGCTGAAGTAGAGAAGGGTTTGAGAATCCTGTGTTCGAGCTTGCTGAAGTTCTTGCTACGATTTTGTGTTCTCCACACTTGACTTGCTGTGTACGTGTGTTATTGATTCTTTGAGCAAGTCATTGAGATCTGAGAAGCAACCAACTCTTACGTGAGTGCTGGGAGGAAAGAACAAGGAGCTTGGAGTCCAACAGTGAGAAGACACGAAGGAGGGAGTCCTTGCGTGAGATCGTCGCTGGGTGGAGCTCGAGATAAGCTTGCTGTGTTCTGTCCTTGCTGGGTGCTGAGTAAGAGTATTCTCTGTGTTTCATTAAGCTTAACTCTATATCCTTGTTTGAAACGCTGTGGAGAGGTTTCTCCACCGAGAAGGAGGTTGCGTTATATCCGGTGAAAAACCGGGGCTTGATCTGCCGACGATCAAGGGATCGCTCACCTTAAGGGCACGCCAAGGAGTAGGGGCAAGTTATCCCCGAACCTTGTAAACCCTCTTGTTAGCGATCTTGGTAGTTGTCTTTGTTTGCTTTCATTTCGGTTTTCGTTTACTGCACTGCTTCATTTTCCTTTGCTTCTTCCGCTGTGCTACTGATAAGTTGAGTGCAGAAAACTTACTAAGTGCCGAGAAAAGAGTGATTGGCTATATTCACCCCCCCCTCTCTAGCCATCTCGTTCCCAACACAGTCGACTGCTGCTGGGAGCAGTCGACTAGTAGTGGTCACAGAAAGATCAATCGACTATTTTTTGTGTAGTCGACTGGTGTCGGCTGGAATTCTAACGCTGGGTTATAACATTCGAATTCAGGTGGAGCAGTCGACTGATAACAGCTAGTTCAGCCATGAGCTCTATTTAAGGGATCTCGATTTTGTTGGGACCGGTGCGTACGGCTAGAGGGGGGGGTGAATAACCGTTCACCCACTTGATTCGTCGATCTCTTCCTACAAGTGTTAGCACGCGCAAGCGGAAACTTAAACTACAAATTAAAACCAATGCTAACACCAAACCTTTACGTGGTTCGGAGATGATACTCCTACTTCACGGCTGTCCGTAAGGTGGATGATCCCGATCCGTCGGTTGATGACTCCCCGGAAGACCTCCGGCTAGCTCGTGTCACTCCTTGTGGGTGGAGAAACCTCACCACAAACTCCCGACCACACCTGAGCACTTAAAGACTACTAATAAGCTTTACGCAAGCTTATTTAGTCAACCTTTGCCCAGCCAACCCAAGCTCTCTTAAATAGAGCTCACAGCTGAAACAACCGTTACCAGTCGACTGGTGTTGTATTTGAATGTTACAGCCTAACGTTCGAATTTCAGCCGACACCAGTCGACTGCTACATGCAGCAGTCAACTGATCTTTCTGTGTCTAACCCCAGTCGACTGCTACATGTAGTAGTCGGCTGACCAAACCCTAAACCTAGGGTTTCAACCCCGAGTGCAGTCCCTCAGCCCTTGTCCTCGCCCAACCAACCTAGACCTAGCCTTCTAGACTCCTCCATCAACCTTGCATCCCTCGGATGCCTCCCCATTGATAAGCGTCATTTTGTTGATCAATTCATATGCTTAAATCTATATTTGACCCATATTTTACTTGTATAATTGTGGATTTACTCTAGGTTCTAGGATTTATACTCTTTTTAGACTTAATTGTAAATTTTGATATTTTCGAGTTGTTTTGTCACTAAATTTTTGATCTACTCTTGTAGGCTTGAAGGGATCATGGACCTAGGTCATGTTGGGTCAAAGTTGAGTCAAAAGTGGACTGGATCAAGTAATCAAGCTCCGATTCATTTGGACCGTCCGATGCAAGAATGGTTAGATCTAGACCATCTGAGAACTTTTGATCAATCCGAGCTGGGGTTAAGGCTAATCAAGCGATCAGATCAAGATCTGAAGGTTTCAGCTCAATCGGAGATCATCTAACCGTTGGATCACGCTCAGAGGGATCTAGACCATCCATTTCAAATATCAGCTTGATCTGAGCCATCCACTACAGATCTGGCAGGTCCGAGCTACCACGAGGATGATCTTGACCTCTGATCAAGATCTGGAAATTTTGAATCAAATCGGACGAGGATCCACCATTGGATGAAGCGGGATTAATCTCATCCGTCCAAATTAAATGGTTTAAGTTTAAATTGAAATTCCCTCGGCAGATCTCGGCGTCGCGTCTTCAGCTCAGCTCCGTTCTTCTTCGTTTCTTCTTCAATTCTTTGGCGATTTTCTTCAGGGAAGGCGTGGCCAACTCGATCATTATCTTGTAGCAAGATCTGAATCCTTGGAAGAGGTTTCAATGGAGAATCAACCACAGATTTGCCTCGGTTCCAGCAGTGTGCAAATGTGTGACCAGATCTGAAGTTTGAGCCAATTCCCAGCGATTTGCGAGTTTAAGAAGTTCTTGGCTTGCCCTTGCGTGACAAACAAGGTGATCTCGAGACAAGAGAGTGATTGAGAGTTAATTTCCTTAGTTAATTTCTGTTTTTCAGATGTAATTTCAGTTTCAAATGTCCTTCAAATCTGTTTTTCGTATCTGCTGTAATTTCTGAAGTTTGTATCAGTTCTATTAGATCGTTGCTTGTAGTTGATAGCTTTTCAAACTTGCAATCTAGTTAGCTAAGTTGTTTGTTAAATGAACAATTGCATTCAAGTCAGTTTATAGCTTCAATTAATTTCTGAATTCGAATTGGTTTCTGCAGTTTTTTTTTAACTGTTGCGTATCAGCTTTCTCACTTTCATTTATGAATTTTTCCAGCTCAAATTAGGTTTCGTTCTGCAAGTAGATAAGTAAGGAAGCTTGTTAGTGAACAAATTTCTTCTAATTCCATTTATTTCATAGTTTAAATGTGGCGTATCAGTACATGTTTCAATTTCAGCTGCGTATCAAGTTAGGGTCTGCACATTTTCAGTTTCCTGGTTCTGAATTTGAATGTTTAGTTACATTAGTTCTTCTTAACATTTTCTGAACATTGGTTTGCACATTCGTTTTTGGTTGCTAGGTTTGCTTTGCTTTTGGTCTTAAGTTTCATTTCTGCGATCATAATTCCTGCAATTCTGAATTCTATTTCTGAAGTTCAGCTTTGAATTCTGCCAAGTCCACTGAATTCCTTGCAATTCTCAGTTAATGTCTTTGAATTCTGTATCCAGTGATTCTTAGTCATTGCCTGAAGTTTCATTACAGCTCGTTCAGTTTAATAGCACTTGATTTCTACATTTCTGAATTAACTCTTTTGAAGCATTTGCATATCTGCATGTCAGTTTTCCATTTCTGCAGTAGTTCAGTTGTGAAGCTTTCAATCTGTAATTTCTGGAATTTGAATCAACTATAGGTGAGTTCTATTTCTGCATCTATACACTGCAGTAGCTTCTTCCATTTATGGATTTCTGCATAAATTCTCTGCATTTACTGCATTTTATCTCTTCTTCTAAATAATTGTTTCAATTCAGTTGTGAACTAAAATTGTATTTCAGTTTCTTTCGTTCTTGCATTCATTTGTGTTCTGAATTCTGCACTCAATCCATTTGCTTTACATTAATTGCCTTGTACCAGTAAAAACAAATTGCATTTGGTTCCAATTTTTGGTGACAAGTTGTTGCTTGTGCTTAGTATCAAGTTAGTGTTCGGTAGAACTTTTACACTGATTTGTTTTGGAATGCTAAACTTTGGTTAGATTCATTTACTCTGTATTTCAGTTTGCACTTCATATCAGATTGTTACAGAATCGATTTAGAGTCTTGGTTGAACGAGTTCAAATTGTTAGATTGCATTAGTTGCCTTTTATTTTGTAGATGATCACTTAGTCAAGTTCTACATTTTCTTGTGCTTCATTTCTTTTTCATTGCATCGTCATTTCATTTGCAAACAAAACCCACATCTTATTCGAAACCCAAAAACATTAACGACACATAAACGCGAGTTCGAATCACACAACTTGAACTAGCCCTTGGAAAAATACGACCTGTGGCCCCTTTACTACGCTTTTATTCTTTAATTGCAAAAAGGGTTTCCAGCTTTATAAATTTTAAATTCTGACGGGTCCACACATTTCGTGACAACTTTAATTAGCTAAATTGGGTCCATCAAATTTTTGGCGTCGTTGCCGGGGAGCATACTAGTTGAATTGTTTGATTTTTGCTTGTGTATTCATTTTTCCTGATCCATTTTTCTTGCATTTACTGCTATATCTTCTGATTTGAATTTATTTGATTCATTTTTCTCTATACTTGTACTGCGATTTGTTCTAGTTTTTTATGACCAGGTCTACAGGTGGTGATCTAGAGGATTTTGACCCTGAGATTGAGAGGACCTTCCGAGCTAGGAGGAGCCAGCTCAGTGTTTCAGAGGGATTTGGTATTATTCCTACTCAGTCTATTTCCACCTATTCAGTTGATCAGATGGCAGACCACCAGAAGACCATGAAAGAACTAGCAACGCCAGATGCTTCTTTTCAGTACTCCAGCATTGCCTACCCAGAGCTGGGTGGAGATTTTGAGCTCAGATCTGGACTTATCCATCTTTTGCCTAAGTTTCAAGGTTTATCCGGAGAAGATCCAAACAGACACTTGCATGAGTTTCATGTTGTTTGCTCTACTATGAAGCCTCAGGGTATTTCAGAGGAAGACATCAAGCTGAGGGCTTTTCCTTTCTCTTTGACTGGAGCAGCAAAAGATTGGTTTTACTATCTACCCACGGGGCATGTGTCTAGTTGGATCGCCATGAAGAAAGCATTTTTGGAAAAATATTTTCCAGCCTCCAGAACAGCAATTATCAGAAAAAGTATCTGTGGCATTCAGCAGATAGTGGGGGAGACACTCTATGATTACTGGGAGAGATTCAACAAGCTTTGCTTCAGTTGCCCCCAGCATCAGATTAGTGAGCAGCTCCTCATCCAGTACTTTTATGAGGGATTATTACAGATGGATAGGATTTTGATTGATGCAGCAGCTGGAGGGGCTTTAGTTAATAAAACACCACATCAAGCTAGGGAGCTAATTTCAAATATGGCAGAAAACTCCCAACAATTTGGAAGCAGAGCCTTGACCACCAGAGGAGTGGGTGAAGTTCAGGTAGTTCCTATTGATCATTATGACAAGAGATTGGCAGAGATCACATCACTTATTAAGGAGTTGAAGGTTAGCAATTCAAATCAAGGCTCAACTCCTTCAGTACCTCCAACCTCTAGTCAAGTGATAAGTGTGTGTGGCATTTGCTCTAGTCTAGAGCACACCTCAGATTCATGCCCCACCCTCCAACAGGATGAAACAGTAGCAGCATTAGTAAGAGGACAATTTCCAACAAGAAACAATCCGTATTCCTCTACTTACAACCCCGGTTGGAGGAATCATCCTAACTTGAGGTATGGGAATGCTTTCTGCCAACAAGAGCCTCAAAATCAATCCTCACAGCAGCCTCAATCAAATTTCCAACAGCCCCAGCAAAATCAGATCAATCAGCAACAATTTCAGCCATCAAACGAAAATTTTCAGCCTCCCTTTCAGCCTATTTTTTAGCAATCGCAGCAGCAATATCAGCCCCAATTCCAGCCATTCCGACAGCAATTTCAGCCTTATCAACAAGATCAGCAAGTGTGTCCAACATTTCAGCAAGATCCGCCTCAAAACCAGCCATTTTATCAGCCCACACAGCCCTTGAATCAAAATTTTCAACCTTACAACCAAGGGTTTCAAAATCAGAATTTTCAGCCCTTGCCACAGAATTTTCCACACCAAAATCAGAACTTTCAAGGCTACAACTCCCAGCAAAGTTTCCAAGAATATCAGCCCTTAAATCAGCCTTATCAACAGCCCAATCAGTCCTTTAATCAGCCCCAACAGCCATGTTTTCAACCAAATCAGCAAGCTCAAAATTTTCAGCCTACTTCATCCTTTCAAAATCAGTCAAGGAGCTATGCTAACCAAGGAGGGTATGGGAGCTCAAGTGGAGGAAATGCGCAGCAACAACAAATGATGGAGATGATGCAACAAATGTTTCCCACCATAAAAAACCTTGAGAGGCAAATGGGTCAATTGGCTAGTGGGATCAATCAGAATCAAGCTCAAGGATCAAGTCTACTACCTTCCCAAGCTGTTCCTAACCCTAAGGGGAATGTTAGCGCAATTTATTTGAGAAGTGGGAAGGTTGCATCAACTCAAAATGACCCTAGAGCTGAATTTTCAGAAAATAGGGCAGCTTGTTCATTTCCAGCCCAAATCAGTGCCGAAACCACTCCAATTTCAGTGGAGACCACCCCTAGCTCGTGCCCAACTTCTGTTGGTGCAGTTTGCACTAACGGTCAAACTCGGGTTTTGATGTATGACAAAGTGGTTAAAGTTAGGGTTGTTGGTGTTTAACCTCTTTACTAAGTGTGCAGGGTTGAAAGACTTAGGACCAGACACCAGGCTGAAGTCCAGGATGATTGAGTCCTGGCGGGAAGTCCAGTTGGGTCCGCGGGACCTGACAACTGGCTGAAGACCAAGTTGGTTGAGACTTGGCAGGAAGACCAGGGTGGTTGAGCCTTGGCAGGAAGTCTTGGTGGGTCAAGAAGTCAAGTAAAGCTGCACAAAGGGTAAGTGAGGTAAGTCACTGGAGGAGCGAACCAGTGAGGACGCGTTCCCCATCGAGGGAACAGCAGGCGTCGGTTCGACCTAGGGCTCCATTTTGGAGACCAAAGTCAGAACCAAGACAGCTAAGGCTGTATAAATCTAATAATTTATTATGTTATTGTGTTTTGGACTAACCCTGGATGCAGGACCGAAGGAACGTGAGTCTGCAGCTCAGAGTGCCTCAAAGAAGTGAGGCAACTGCTGACCAGGGCGCCTGGAGTGTCCCGGGCGCCCCCAAGGTGAACACCAAACACACAATCACAAAGTGCGCCTCGACAGTACAAGCTGCGGGCACCCATGTGCTTCCGGGCGCCCCCTCTGCTCCCGGGCGCCCCCTGCGCTGCGGGCGCCCCCATGCGCACACCTCGAACCGAAACACCGCGAAGCCAAGGAGATAGAACTTTGACCCGGTCAATCCGGGCGCCCCGAGCGCTCCGGGCGCCCCGAGCGCTCCGGGCGCCCCGGTCAAAGCGGATCCAGAGGATCAGACGCGACCGAGAGCCCTGCGGATCAGAGGCCACGTGGGGGGCGCCCCGGACGTCCCGGGCGCCCCCAGGCCCTATATAAAGGGCCCTCGACCCCATGCTTCGGACAACACTGCTTCCAACGCTTCAAAGTTCTTCTACGCTCGCGCCTTGCTCCGGAAACGCTTCACTTCGAGCCGACGACGTCCTGCTGCCCCGAAAGAGTCGACCTACTCCGGACGTCGGTAAAAAGAAGAACTTAATTTTTTAATATATATTTTATTACATTTAATTACTTGAAAGTGTGGGGTTGTCACACTTTCAATTCTTGTGTACTCGCCTACTCTATCGGGGTTTACCGGTAAAGAGTTTTAGTGGATTGCCCAACGGAAAGGTCCGAGGGACCTGGGCCTTCGAGTAGGAGTCGCCGAAGGCTCCGAACGAAGTAAAACTACCTGTGTCGTTTGTATTGGTTTTTCATTCGTGTTTTATTCTTTCCGCTGTGCACGCTTTTTAAAGCACTCTGATTTTTTAAAAGTCACGTGATTCACCCCCCCTCTCACGTGCATCAATCCTACAAGTGGTATCAGAGCCTGGTACGCTCTGTATCGGTGCAACCACCATAAGAGCCGGGGGAAATCCAGTTTTTTTCGATTTTTGGTTTTTCTCTACACTTAATCTAAATTAGGTATTGTTGCCTAGATTTGGATTATTTTTTTTCGTTCGTTTGATTTTACTCGAATTTGGTGCAACACCATTTCGAGTCACTCTTTCTCTCTCTTCTCCTTTTCCTACCGCACTACTAATCCAAGACCCAGTCTTGGGATATTTTTTCTACTTTTATTTCATGTGCACAGAATTTAAATGACCCAAGGTGAAGGCTATAGCACTGCCCGCCCTCCCCTCTTTAATGGGGAAGACTTTCCCTACTGGAAGAGAAGGATGGAGGTTTATCTGAAGACCGACATGGATCAGTGGTTCGCAGTTCAAACAGGCTACACACCGCCAATGGATGAGGGAAATAATGCCCCACTGAAGCCCGACAGATGGAACCCGGAGATGAAGAAAAAGGCTCAGACCGAGTTCAAAGCTCAGAACACCCTCCAGTGCGGACTTACCAAAGAGGAGCTAAACAGAATTGGACCAACCGACTCGGCGAAAGAGCTATGGGACAAATTAACAGAATTACATGAAGGCACTTCTGATGCAAAGGTAACAAAGAGAGATCTGTTATTAAATAAGTTATTTAATATAAAAATGCAGGAAGGAGAATCAGCAAGTCAACTCCACGCCCGGATTAAGAACATATTGAATGGACTCCACATGATCGGGCACAAACAGGAGAACCGGGACATCATAAGGTATGCGTTAAATGCGTTCCCTAGAAATTCACTATGGGCATCTATTATAGATGCCTATAAAATTTCTAGGAACCTTTCAAAAATTAATCTGGATGAACTATTTTGTGAATTAGAGCTGCATGAGCAAACTAACGCCAAGGTCGAGAAAGGGCTAGCTTTATTTGCAGGTTCACCAAAAGAAGCCAAATCAAAGAGAAAAATTCAAGAAGAACCT
>JAGFNQ010008990.1:0-18698 GCA_024364735.1 Boesenbergia rotunda | reverse complement strand
ATCCAACAAGTGGTATCAGAGCGGGGAATTCAAACTTGGTGCAACCACCAGTTTGAAAATTTTGGATTTTATTTTTCTTTTTCTCAATTTTTTTTCCGTTAAATATTTTTCGTTCGAATTTTTCTTTCAAGGTTGGTGCAACACCCCTTGAAATTTGTTTTTATTTATTCTTCCCGCACTACTAATCCAAGACCATGTCTTGGAATATTGTTTGTTGGTTTTTTGTTGTTTGCTATTTCAGAACAAATGGCCATCCAAGAAGGCTTTAGCACCGCCAGACCTTCACTTTTCAGTGGAGAAGACTTTCCTTACTGGAAAAGTCGAATGGAGGTCCACCTGAAAACTCAGGTGGATATGTGGATAATCATCCAGTCTGGACTGATGATTCCCACAAATGCTGAAGGCGTATCGCAAAACTACTCAGAGTGGGACACTGCCCTTAAACGCAAAATCGAAGCTGACGCCAAAGCAACTCAGACCCTCCAATGCGGACTAACGAAAGAGGAGCTGAACCGCATAGGCCCCTTCAACAGTGCCAAGGAGCTATGGGCTAAACTGATCGAGCTCCACGAAGGAACTTCAGATACGAGGATCAGCAAACGCGATCTGCTACTGAACAAGCTCTTCATCATCAGAATGGTAGATAACGAGACAGCAGCTCAGCTCCATGCCAGAATCCAGGAATTGATGAACGGTCTTCACGCAATAGGTCACCAGGTTCAAAACCGTGATCTTATATGGTATGCCCTAAACGCGTTCCCTAGGACCACTTTGTGGGCATCTATGGTAGATGCATACAAGGTCTCTAGGGATCTTTCAAAAATTAAGTTAGATGAGTTATTTTCTGAACTTGAACTTCATGAACAGACTAACTCCAATTTGGCCGAGAAAAGTATAGCTTTCTTTGTAGGGAAAACAGGAAGGACGACTAAGAAGAAAACTCAAGTTGAACCCGAATCGACCTCAGACTCAGAAATAGAAGATCAAGAAGAAGATCAATCTGAACTAGTCTGGCTAGCTCGAAGCTACTACAAAAAGTTGAAGAACCAAGCCAACACACGGAGAACAAGCCGAAGAAAGGATGAACCAGCTGAACCAGCAACTGACAAACACAAGCTCAACGTAACCTGCTACGAATGCAAGAAGAAGGGCCACTACAAGACTGAATGTCCAAGCCTAAAGGAGTCCAAAAAGACCAGAAAGAAGAAGGCACTCCAAGCAACCTGGGACGAGTCTTCCTCAGAAGAAGAAGAAGAAGCACCGCAGTCCAATCTTCTAGCCCTGACCGCTTCGGATCAAATCGAGACTGACTCAGACTCGGACCAGGACGACGACAAGCTGACCTTCTCCGACGACGGCGAAATAAGGGTAACAGGTTTTTCAAAATTGCAATTAAATTCTCTTATCTCATATCTATCCCGAGATTTGGCGAAAGCCAAACTCCGAATCGAGTCCCTCCGACAGGAAGTAAAACTCCTGAAAGAGGGAGCTGAGTCTAAATCCTTAACTGAGAAAATTCAGGAAGGAACCCCTGATCAAGTTTGAAAAACTTGAATCAGAGAACTCCTCCCTGAAAACTCAAGTTAAGGACTTAAGAACAGCTTTAGAACGATTCACTTCTGGTTCCAAGAACCTTGATATGATTCTTGAAAACAGAAGTCTGTTCTAAACCGATCCGGACTTGGCTATAGAACCAAATCTCGGCAAAGATCTTACTTTGCTGTACTGAACCAGTCAAGACCTAAGGTTCAGGCATGGGTGCCAAAACTGTGCCTGACTAAACCAACTGGTTCAAATCAATTTTGGATCCCCAAGGACAAGATTCACATCTTGCCTAACCCATACAGAGGCTTTAGTCCAGGGGAGCCAAAATCAAAACAATTTTTATAATTAGATAATTTTTTGTAATTGCTTGATTGCATGTTTATTTAATTTTCTGCAATTGCCATGCTTAGATGTAGGAATATTAGATTTAAGGACAATTACTTGAAATTTGAAAACATAGTATTGGGAGGAGGTGAGATGATAGTACGTTGGGGAAACCAACTCTAATAAGATCAAGTCTACTTGGTCTCTTTAGACTGGTGAAACCAGCCGAAGCTACCGATCCAAGACCCAAGCTAGTTAGACCAGAAAATGACCTAATTTAATTTGAAAATGAAATTTCATTAAAAGGCTTTGTCAAGGAAAGGGTGGATGATCCCATAAGGCTACGGCCAAAGAAGGCCTAGTGCCTCGCCAAGACCTGGAAGCCAATTTCTGAAATTCAAATTCAAATTATCTTTTGTCAAATTCGAATCTAACTCAAATTTCAAATAATTATAGATTCTAATCTGTTTTCAAAATTTCTATTTCTTAAAACCTATCTCTTTTTTGAAAAACTCTTAATCTGTTTTCAAAATTTCTACTTCTTAAAATTATTTTTTTTTCTTTTCAAAAAATCACTTAATCTATTTTTCAAAATTTCTAAACTTATTTGTTTAAAAATCTGCTTTCAAAAGTAAATAACTTTTCAAAGTAAATTAAAACTTCTTTTTAAAATTAATTTTTACCCTCAAACCTGTCTCACAAAAACCTTAAGGTTAACGTGTTTGAAAACCCTAGATTCAGTGAGACAGGAAAATTAAACTCAAATTAAACCACCTTGCTTGTGCTTTCATAATCATGGTCAAACTGTGGTTAACATAGTCAAACTATGATTAACATAGTCAAACATGGTCAAACACAGTCAAACGAAGTCAAACAGTCAAACCTGGTCAAGACAGTCAAAAGGCTGCTACCTAGGGCGCCCTGACCGTCCCGGGCGCCCGACTGCACAAGGTCAAAGGCTGCTGAAAGCAGTCCATGAGGGCGCCCGTAACCTGTCGGGCGCCCCCGACAACACTGACAACGTACAATCTCCAGTCAAAGCAGCAAAAGCTGCATTTGACCGACTTGACAAGGGCGCCCGTGACCCGTCGGGCGCTCCTATACGCTTCTGTCCCCCACGCTGATTAAAGTAGCCAAAAGGCTGCAATCAACTACCTTTGACCAGGGCGCCCGTGACCTGTCGGGCGCCCCCATCGACAATCCTGTCGTCCACGCCAGTCAAAGCAGCAAAAGTTGCAGTTGACCAGCCTTGATCAGGGCGCCCGTGACCTCTCGAGCGCCCCCCATAAAACCCCTATAAAAGGGATCCGAGTCTCCTTCTCCTCCCACACCACATCTCACACTTCTTCTTCCCCTTGCCTCATTCTTGTGGATCAAGTGAACCTAAGCCCACCCTTGCCTCAACCATGCCTCCAAGGTATGAAATTTAGTTGTGCAATTAATTTTTCTTAAATTACATATTTTTTTCATATTCTTTAAGTCTCTTCTTATAATCCAAGGTTTATCCTTAATTACTTATTTTTCTACACTTAGAAAACGCCGAGCAGTTCAGTCGAACCCCGGTAACGAGCCCAGTCCCGACCCTAGGTTTCCAAACCTAGAACTTTGTAATAAATTCGCCCGAACCACCTACGTTCCGATTAAGACGAGTTACCTTAACCGTCAATTCTTTACCCAATCCTGTCCAACTGCAATGTCCGCAATTAACTACTATCAACTGGATAACCTCGTATTCTGCACACATCCGATCAACAACACCTTATGTGCAGAATTCTATAACAATATAGTTAGGCAAGACCAATTGAGCTTCATCACTACCGTTCAAGGAATGCCCTTAACCATCACTCTTACCCTACTGAACCGATTTCTTAGACTCCGACAATCTCAGTCCATCTTCTGTTGCTACCCTCCAAGGAACCTACCTTTCGATGCCCCCTACTCTCACATTGACCTGAACACCTTATACAACTATTTCTTTAGGGAGGGAATGGACCCTGCAGGAGGGCAGTTCAACTCCACCCGACTGCCGATTCAGGACTACGCTCTCTATAGAGTGATTGTCCGTTGCATCCTTCCTCTGTCCACTAGGGACATAGCCACAATGAAACCCTTTCACACCTTTCTCCTCTATGCCCTTATCCACCATCTGGACATAGATATAGGCCTTCACCTCTTCCACTGTATCCTACATGCCTCTAGTGTGTCCACTCAGGGACGGGTCCGCACCCCCTTTTGCCACGTCATCACCTCGATCCTCCACCATCACGGCCGAAACATCACTGAAGGCGAGATTACCACGATGACCGACTTCAACGAGATAGGATATAGGAACTTTTCCTTAGCCGGTGTAGATGTCTCGGGCACCGGGGTTCTGACTTGGAGACGCCGACCAGCCGCACAGGACATTGCCGACGAGGAGGTTGAGGTCGACGTTGCCGACTTAGCAGCAGAGTTAGCTCAGCCCGATCCTCCGACACTCTACGAGCGAGTATCCCTCCTCGAGACACAGGTTCAGTCCCTCCGGGAAGAATCGGAGGCTTACCACCTTGAGCAGCTGGAAACTCATCAGGGCTACTATACCGAGTATATGAGCGCGTTTGCAGCAGAGAGGGAGGAAAGAAACGCCCAGTATCAGGAGATGATGACCATGTTTAGATCCTGGCATCCAGGCTCCCCTGATCAGCCTGGTCCTTCTTCCTAGATGACTTGGACGTGTACCTATTTGACTATCCCTACTGAGTAGGGTTGACTTCTGTTGACTTGTACTAGACTTCTGTTTTACTTATGCTTATCTTAGCTTGGCTTGTTTATTTCCGACTTGATTAAGTTAGGATTATGCTTAGTAGAGTAGAATCATTTTTTTTGGCTTCTGCCTTAATTGAAAATGCTTTAATTCATTTTAAAATGTTTTCTTTGTTAAAAATGTTTTACTTTGGTTTTAAAATTTTTTCCTTGACTTAGTTTTATTTCAAAAACTACCCCCTTCAAAACTAGGTTTTTTTCGAAATGGACTTAGCCTAGGCTCTAACCCTAGAATTGCATGCACCTATAGATCTAGAAGCCAGCATCTCACAAGCACCTTAGGGTACTTTGAGTGATAACTTAGAAAGGGTTGAGATGCTTAGGTCTTTGCCTTAACTCAAGATGCTTTAAGTCAGTGCATCTGCAGTAGTTGGGGCACTAAATACAAACTGAACAGCAATCAAGTTAAGTATCAAGTTTAGACAATCTAACTTGAACAACGCACTTAACTTGACTAACCCTAGCGAAAACTACTGTTTATAACAGTTGGTAAGTAGCTAATTGGGTTAGACACGTCCCTAAAGATTTAACCAGACTTACGTTCCAGTTTGATTCAGTACAGCAAATGCTTTAATTATTGCAAAATTTTTTTCTGCATTTTTGATATATGTCAAAGGGGGAGAGTTGGAAAGGAAACAGGGAACAAAAATTTTTTTCCCATCGTCTTCTTCAAAAAGTTAAACTGAAAAAATAAAATTGGTGAATCAAAGTCAGTTTTATTTCTAAACTCTGAATTATTTTGAAACTTAATGTTTTTGCTTAAAATTAGTGTTAAGCTTAAAGGTTTTAAAATTCTCTTTAAAAATTTCCAACTCTGAACTATGTGTTTTGAAATTATGTTTTAAGCTTAACGTAGTGCTTGAAATTTCTCCAAAATTGAAAATTTTCTAAGTCTGAAATTTTCCAAACTGAAAATTTTCTAAGTCTGAAATTTTCCAAACTGAAAATCTTCTAAGTCTGAAATTTTCCAAACTGAAAATTTTCTAAGTCTGAAATTTTCCAAACTGAAAATTGTCTAAGTCTGAAATTTTTCAAAACTTGAAATCTTCTAAGTACTTAACTCACACCACCTATTTTTGAAAAACCTAGGGGGAGATTTCTTCCAAGGGGAGGGAATCTAACTTAGGATTTCAATTTCAGCATTTTTTCCTTAACTTTTTGAACTAGGTTGTCATATATCAAAAAGGGGGAGATTGTTGGTGCAGAATGCACCCAAGTCAAACCTGTGTTTTCATATTGGCAAAAGGGTTCAAAAGTTAAGGGTTAGTTGTTGTCTAACAAGCTTCTTGAGTGTACAGGAAAAGCCCTAGCGAAGGAAGGCTAGGCACTGGCGAAGGACTGCCAGACAGGAGAAGCCCTAGCAAAGGACTGTTAGGCACTGGCAAATGACCGCCAGAATGCTAAAGCCCTAGCGAAGGACTGCTAGGCTGGCGAAGGACTGCCAGAAGAAAAGACCTAGCGAAGGGCAGCTAGGCACCAAGCGAAGGGCAGCTTGGTAACTCAAGACTTGGCGAAGGACTGCCGGGCAAAAGTCCAACTGGAGGATCCGGTTGGCACCAGGTAAACTCTCCCGAGAGGAGTAGGTGAGGACGCGTTCCCCTTGAGGGAACATTAGGCGTCGGTTCGACCTAGGGCTCCATTTTGGAGACCAAAGTCAGAACCAAGACAGCTAAGGCTGTATAAAATATAATTGTTATTTGGACTAACCCTGGATGCAGGATCGAAGGACTGAGTATCTGCAGCTCAGAGAGCCTCGAAGGAGTGAGGCAGAAGCTGAGCAGGGCGCCCCGGACGACCAGGGCGCCCCCAAGGTCAACCCAAGTCTGTAACAACCTCGATGCGTTTCGCCACGCTTGTCGCGGGCGCCCCGCGTGTCTCGGGCGCCCCCACTGCCAGCTGCCGAAGCGCATCCCTGCGAAGCCGAAGAGATGAGGCTTTGACCGGTCAATCCGGGCGCCCCGAGTCCTCCGGGCGCCCCGGTCAAACCGGATCCCGAGGATAATGGGATCAGACGGCGACCGAGCTACAACCGGATCTGCTGCCACGTGGGGGGCGCCCCCGTCGACCAGGGCGCCCCTAGGCCCTATATAAAGGGCCCTCGACCTCCTTCTTCAGAGCATCAATTACTGCGACGCTTACACGCTCTTCTTCTTCCACGACTCGCTTCCGAACTCTTCCAACTCGAGCTGACGACGTCCTACTGCTCCAACACTTCGATCTACACCGGACGTCGATAACGAAGAGCTTGATTAAGTTTACTACTCTGATTCTGTAATACTTTTTATTGTAAACTTTCTCGAACGTATAGAATTGCCCGCAGAAAACGGTCAACGACCGTGGGCCTTGGAGTAGGAGTCGACACAGGCTCCGAACCAAGTAAAACGACCTTGTTAGCATTGTTTTTGTGTCTTATTTCCGCTGCGCACTTACTCTTTTTAAATCCGAACGATTTGCGACATTCACCCCCCCCCCTCTCTCGCATTTCTCAATCCAACAACATGATCCTACTTGAAATTTCCTAAGGGCCTTTGTGAGGTCATCTACCTGTTTCCTTAATTCCCTATTTTCAACTTCAAGGTGTGAAGCATGTGAAGAGGTAGAACTAGCATGCAAATCTTTAAGTTTAGTAGCTTCTACTCTAAGCATGACAATTTGTTCTTTTAGATCCTTAATTTTACTTCTAGCCTTGGCTAAGTCCATGTTCGTGCTAGAAATTATTTTCACTAAAGTAGAAGATGGTAAGTGGTATACCTCACTTACCGAAGCTTCTGATTCTGATGATGAAGTGGAGGAGCTCTCATCTTCACTTCTCGAGCTTCGTTCATCATCCGATGAGTCTGAGTGATCTTGTGTCATAAGAGCAAAGTGGGAGACTTGCTCTTCTTCTTCCTCTGAGGATGAGGGATCATCCCAAGTTGCCTTGAGATTGGTGGCACCCTTCTCCTATCCCTTTGATTTCTTCTTGTCACTCTTCTTCTTCTCTTCCTTATTGTCATCCCTTTTCTTCAATTGAGGGCACTCATTTTTCATGTGTCCCTCTTTATGGCAGTTGTAGCAGATTATGTCCTTGGCCTTACCCTTACCTTTGGCCCCTTTCCTAGCATAGGATTTATTAGATAAACTTTTAAATTCTCTACGAAATTTTCTTACCATGAACGCCTCTTGATCGCTATCCAAGGAGGTGCTAGATTCTTCTGAGTCTGACGAGGGTGAGTAAACCACTTTTTTCTTCTCCTTCCTCTTCTTCTTCTCCTTTTCTGCAACAAAAGCAATACCTTTCTCTTTTGCCGAGACATTATCTTACTCGTGTAGCTCAAATTCACAGAAAAGATCGTCTAACTTAACAATTGACAAATCCCTCGATACCTTGTATGCATCAACCATGGATGCCCACAAGGTAGTTCTCGGGAAGGCTTGTAAAACATACCTGACGATGTCCCGGTTCTCGATCTTCTCTCCAATCACATGAAGCTCATTTATCACTTCCTTTACCCTTCCATGTAGATGGCTAACGGTCTCGTTGCTCTTCATGGAAAGGGATTGCAGTTGGGCCACCAACAAGTCCTTCTTGGCTCTTCTAGACTCGTTTGACCCCTCGTTCAAGTCTACCAACTTGTCCCACGGTTCCTTGGCGCTCTTGAACAGCCCCACCTTGTTTAGTTGCTCCTTCGAGAGCCCGCATTGCAATGTGGTGGTGGCCTTAACATTTGATTGCGCCCTCTTCATCACCTCCTTCGACCATGATCTCATCGGTGTTGGGTCTCCTCTTTCATCGACGGGCGCCTCGAAGCCATCTGCAACACTTATCCAATTTTCAATATCATTCATGAGGTAGTATTGCATCCTACCTTTCCAATAGGTGAAGTCGTTCCCGTCGAAGAACGGAGGTCGTGCGGTTGAGTATCCCTCTTGAAACGCCATCACAATTGTTCCGGTTGACTGTTAGATCTTCCAAAACGTACCGGCTCAGATACCAACTGAAGGATCATTTATGGCGTGCAGAGGGGGGTGAATGCACTTTTTCGGATCTTGGATCTCTACAAAATGGTTAGCGTAGCGGAAATAATATGTAAAAGAAATTCATAACAATGCTAACACTTATCGTTTACTTGGTATCCACCCAGATGGGTGACTAGTCCAAGGATCCACACGCGAGCACCACTTTTCACTATCGAAAAGTCTCCTTGAGGTGGAGAAACCTTTACAACAAGATCTTCCTCTTTACAGATGCAGATATACGAGAGAGGAAGTAAGAATTACTCTACACATGAGCAGCACTTTGACACTATACGGAACCGTATCGTACACGTACAAAAAGTGCTCCTTTTATAGGTGAACAGGACAGATTCGTAATCTGTCCAGCCCGCACCAGTCGACTGCCCCTGGGGCAGTCGACTGGCCTAGCATTAATTGCTAGCCAACGGCTAGTTTCGGGGTATACCAATTGACTGCCCCAAGGCCAGTCGACTGGTCCGAGGCTGCAAACTTTCTGTGGGTTTTGGCAGTCGACTGCCTCAGGGCTAGTCGACTGCCCTGCCTCCCAGCTCAGCTCCAGCCGCTCCGGACCTTCTCCTTCACGTGTGCCTTCAGGTCTGCTCCCTTGGCTTTCCCCTTGAAGTCCTCTTCCTCTGGCTATCGTCCCTCGGATGCGCACACAAGCCTTCCCTTGGCTTGCCTCCATGCCACCCTTCACGTGTGCCCTTGAAGTCCACTTCCTGGCTTGCCCTTGGAGCTCTCCTCCCTCGGCTCTCGTCCCTCGGATATGTCCACCATGTGTGATTCTCCAAGTCCTGCAAACTCAATCACACATATCAAATACAACATAACACTCTAACCTTAAACATATTCGCCCACACATTAAAACCATGATCTTCCAATCATTTAAGGGTTGATTGCCTCAACAAAACGCTCTTCAGACGAGCAGCACTTCGACACTGTACGGAACCGTACCGTGCTCGTGCAAAAAGGTGCTCCTTTTATAGGTGAACAGGACAAACTCGCAGTCTGTCCAGCCCCGCACCAGTCGACTTCCCCAAGGGCAGTCGACTGGTCTAGCATTAATTGCTAGCCATCGGCTAGTTTTCGGGGTATACCAGTCGACTGCCCCATAGGCAGTCGACTGGTCCGAGGCCGAAAACTTTCTGTGGGTTTTGGCAGTCGACTGCCGCATGGGCAGTCGACTGCCCTGCCTCACAGCTCAGCTTCAGCCACTCCGGACCTTCTCCTTCGCGTATGCCTTCAGGTCTGCTCCCTTGGTTTGCCTCTTGAAGTCCTCTTCCTCTGGCTGTCGTCCCTCGGATGTGCATGTAAGCCTTCCCTTGGCTTGCCTCCATGCCACCCTTCACGTATGCCCTTGAAGTCCACTTCCCGACTTGCCCTTGGAGCTCTCCTCCCTCGGCTCTCATCCCTCGGATCTGTCCAACATGTGTGATTCTCCAAGTCCTGCAAACTCAATCACACACATCAAATACAACATAACACTTTAACCTTAAACATATTCAACCACACACATCAAAATCATGATCTTCCAATCATTTAAGGGTCGATTGCCTCAACAAGGTTGATATTTATTGAAATTTACTAGCATTATTATTGTACTAAATTGTCATATTTATTTTATTGTTTTGAATAAATAAATTATTATTTTCTTATTTTGTTAATCCTAACTTAACTTGGGTCGATGCACATTAAAAGGGGAGAGATTGTCCGTACCCTGGGTTAGTTTTAATGTGATCAACCAAGTCAAGTTAGATCCTGGTGTATATTGATCCCTGTGTCTATGTGTGCAGGAGCTTAAGAGTGCACGAAGTCAAGCGGAAGATGCAGCAAACGAGAAGGATAACACAAGAAGGGAGCCGATGAGCTCGGTACATCCAAGGGATGCGGAGGTCTGCAAAAGAGTACATCGATGGAGCAAGAAGGACTTGCATGACGTCAAAGAGACAAGAAGCCAGGGGGAAGGTCATTCGAGACGAAGACCAGAGTCAGGTTCGGGTGAGTCTAATTCTGGTTGGTCAGAAATCACCCAAGCGAATGATGGATGGAGACATCAAGGCGGGTGTTTACTTTGACCAATTGGTCAATTGAGACACCTTAGTTGATGAGTGAGATGCCTCAACTACAAAGTTTAGTTTTGCGTGCAAACAAAATTGAGGCGCCTCAGCTTGAACCTGAGGCGCCTCAAGTTGGAACTAAGGCATATCGGATCAAAGTTTATCACTGAGTGACTATTGGCATTGTGTATAAAGTTTTATCCATTTGAGACATCTCAAATTGCATTTGAGGCGCCTCAGTAGGAGAGAGAGTTGATTTCTAGGGAAATGGTTGGATGGGTGGCTATCTAGGATTTCAATTTCGCTACAATGCTAGTTAATGCCCTATGGATTGTTCATGTCATAATCTCAATGTTTATGCGCTCGTAGAGATCCTAACTGGGTACCATTGTTAACTCTACAGAAGTGCACCAGAGTGCTTCCCTCTTAGGCATCCAATGCCATTAAGTAGAGTAGGTAACCTAAAGAGTCTGGTTAAAAGTAACCCTTTGTCACTAAGGGCCCCGATCATACGTCACTAGGTTATGCTAAACACTTCCTAACACGAAATAGAGAGAAACCTTTTAAGTCATGTTAGCTAATCTCTTATAAGGGATTGACCTCCATTTCAAGGGAATGCCAGGGATGTTCGGTTAAAGGTAGTATCTGTTACGATGGGTCCCCGGTCATACGATCTCGTACACTCCCTCTAAGTGGTTGCCAAATTCTCATAACTACATGTATTCAGCATTCACACATTTTAACAAACACATATAAGGCATAACACATATAGAACAAGACAATAGACATGTTCTTAAACAAGGAAATGCACAATACGTAGTTTATACAACATCATCACATCCTAGCCACTCCCTACATCCTAGATATGGAAAATCTACACTATTGCAAAGGTAGAAACGACATGAAGAAGAGATAAAAGCTTCTATCACCCTAAACTTGGAGAGAAGAGAGAAGAGAAAGTTTATCCTTATAGCGTGGGCCTTTTTGAAGAATCTCCTCACTTTGGAGGTGGATGAATTGTGGAGGGCGGTGATAGTGACAGCTCTAGGGTCTCCCCTAGAGAGGAGAACCCTTCCCCTGAGGCAAAAGGGCAAAACCCTAGCCAAAGATCTCAAAAAAAAATGGGAGAAGGATACCCTTTTATAGGGTACCTCATGGCCCGTGGCACAGGGCCGTGTAGGCTAGCATGGCCCTGCTGTACCACCCGCGACACAGGAGGCACAAGGCAGTGCCTCCTTCGGCCAAAGTGACACGGAGTCGTGCCTCCCTCGGCTAGAGAGGCACGGGGTCATGCCACCTTCGACCAAGGGGCACAGGGCAGTGCTGTGAGGCACGAGCCTTGCCAGGGGGCACGATGATGCCATGGGAGGGGGCATAGGGTCGTGTGAGCCCACACGACCCAGTTTAACTCTAGCTCCGTTTCCACTCTCATTTTCCCTAAATCATGTCTTGTCAATGAAAACAAACAAAGAGCAGATCTCTAAACCAAAATAAAGTAAAGTAGTAAAGTTATACAAAATACGGTGCATTAAATTAGGATATGTTCGAGAAATACAAGAAGATTAGCGTTAAATAATGCATAAAATTATAGATAATATACACACATCACCATACACATTAACTTATTCAACTAGATTGTGAGAGATTTGAAGTGAGTTGATGTGAAGATTAAGGAAGAAGATAAGACATTGATGTTGCTATATTCCCTGCCTTTATCTCCTATGTATAAGAATTTGGTTACCTATTTAATGTGGCATAAAAAAACTCTTAAATTGCAGGAGATCACAAGTATGTTGCTAGGTTTTGTAAGTACCTCAGGTTGGTTTTGATGTGGTCAACCGAGTCAAGTTAGGTCATGTTGGTTTTTAATCCCTATGTCTAAGTGTGCAAGAGTTTAGAGCGTAGGAAGTCGAGTGAACAATACAATGGTCGAGACGGATGGCATGGAAAGGGAGACGATGGGTTCGGTGCATCCGAGGGACGCGGAGGTATGTGGAAGAGTACGCCAGTGGATCGAGAAGGATGTGCGACGTCCGAGGGACGAGAAGCCAGGAGGAAGCTCGCTCGAGGAGAAGGCCAGAGGACGGTTCAGGTGAGCCCAACTCTGGAAGGCCCAGAAATCATCCAAGAAGGCCCACCGTAAAATTGGTCAGCAAGGTGCTGACGAAAAAGCACTCGGGTGCCCGTATCCATACAAGTTCTTGAGATTCTAAAATTCATCCAAACTTAGCTGTTTGAGAACGTCGTGCATCGGATAACGCACAAACCACGTGTCAGGCGCCCTCAACCACTCGGGTGCCCTTATAGTGCCACGTCAACATTCAAATAAAATTGATCGGGGCTATAAATAGGCTACCAGAGCTCAGTTCCTAATCACTCATTCATTGCAAATGAGGTCTTTGTAATTTTCCACTATTTTTCTAAGCTTTTATTGTGTAAGAGGCTTCTCCATCCGAAGGAGTTTATTCAGAAGAATCGAGCTACATTCTGCATTGGATTAGCAACCTCCCCGGTTGCAAACTAAGTAAAATCCATTTGCCTCTTTCTTTTCAATATTGTTTTATTTTTTATGTTATTTATTATTTCCTGAACTAACTAACATCTTTGTTTAAGATAAACAAAAGATAGAATCTTAATTTTCAGGGGGCAATTCAACCCCCCCCCCTTGCTGACTTATGTTCACCTTCAATTGATATCAGAGTGAGGACACTCCAGAAGGACTAACCGCCGACTGAAGCAATTAATAAAATGGTCGGACCGGTCATCTACTCGCCAAAGTTCGAGAGGTAGTTCGTAAGTTAGAAGCGCAAGATGCAGGTATTCTTTAAAACAGATTTTGATTTACTTTTAATTATGAAAAATAGTTTTGTAGCTCCCAAAGACGCCGACGACAAACCCAAAGATGAAAGCCTGTGGAGAAAGATGGAGCAGGTGGACTTTGTGGTGAATGGGAAAGCAGAATGCCATCTGCTGACCGTACTACTTGCACAAGAAGTCAACCGAATTGCAAACTATCGATCTACAAAGGATCTTTGCCAAAAGTTTCTTGAACTTCATGAAGGTACCTCTGAAGCCATACTAGCAAAAAGAGACCTACTTCGGAATCAACTCAGCAATCTCCGACTGGTAGAAGGAGAGTCAGTAGCTCAACTACACGCTAAACTTAAGGAGCTAATTACAAAACTCTACAACCTCGGAGAGTCGGTAAGCAATCGGGACAGGGAGCGTGAGCCGCCACGTGCCGCATGAGAGCCTCGCCGAGGCTTCCCAGTCGAGAGCGTCTCAGGGAGCGTGGGTTGCCACGCGCCGCCTGAGAGCCTCGCTGAGGCTTCCCGGTCGAGGGCATCTCAGGGAGCATAGGTTGCCACGCGCCGCCTGAGAGCCTCGCCGAGGCTACCCGGTCGAGGGCATCCTGAGAGCCTCGCCGAGGTTTCCCGGTCGAGGGCGTCTCAGGGAGCGTGGGCCGCCACGCGCCGCCTGAGAGCCTCGCTGAGGCTTCCCAGTCGAGGGCATCTCAGGGAGCGTTGGCCACCATGTGCCGCCTGAGAGTCTCGTCGAGGCTTCTCGGTCGAGGGCATCCCAGGGAGCGTGGGCCGCCACGCGCCGGCTGAGAGCCTCGCCGAGGCTTCCCGGTCGAGGACATCCCAGGGAGTGTGGTCCGCCATGCGCCACCTGAGAGACTTGCCGAGGCTTCCAGGTCGAGGGCATCCCAGTGAGCATGGGCCGCCATGTGCCGCCTGAGAACCTCGCCGAGGCTTCCCGGTCGTGGGCATCTCAGGGAGTGTGGGCCTCCACGCGCCACCAGATAGCCTCGCCGAGGCTTCCCGGTCGAGGGCATCTCAGGGAGCGTGGGCCATCACGTGCCGCCTGAGAGCCTCGACGAGGCTTCCCGGTCGAGGGCATCTCAGGGATCGTGGGCCGCCATGCGCCGCCTGAGAGCCTCGCCGATGCTTCCCGGTCGAGGGCATCTCAGGGATCGTGGGCCACCACGCACCACCTGAGAGCCTCGCCGAGGCTTCCCGATCGAGGGCGTATCAGGGAGCGTGGGCCGCCACATGCCGCCTGAGAGCCTCGCCGAGGCTTCCCGGTCGAGGGCGTCTCAGAGAGCATGGGCCACCACGCGCCGCCTGAGAGCCTCGCCGAGGCTTCTCGGTCGAGGGCGTCTCAGGGAGCGTGGGCTGCCATGCGCTGACTGAGAGCGTCGCTAAGGCTTCCCGGTCGAGGGCGTCTCAGGGAACGTGGGCCGCCATGCGCCGCCTGAGAGCGTCGCCGAGGCTTCCCGGTCGAGGGCATCACATGGAGCGTGGGCAGCCACGCACCGCCTGAGAGCCTCGCCGAGGCTTCTTGGTCGAGGGCATCCCAGGGAGCGTGGGCCGCCACGCGCCGCCTGAGAGCCTCGCGGAGGCTTCCCGGTCGAGGGCATCTCAAGGAGCGTGGGCCACCACGCGCCGCCTGAGAGCCTTCCCGAGGCTTCCCGGTCGAGGCCAGCTCAGGGAGCATGGGCCGCCACGCGCCGCCTGAGAGCCTCGCCGAGGCTTCTCGGTCGAGGGCATCTCAGGGAGCGTGGGGCGCCACACGCCGCCTGAGAGTATCGTCGAGGCTTCCCGGTCGAGGGCATCTCAGGGAGCGTGGGCCGCCACGCGCCGCCTGAGAGCCTCGCCGAGGCTTCCCGGTCGAGGGCATCTCAGGGAGCATGGGCCGCCACGCGCTGCCTGAGAGCCTCGCCGAGGCTTCCCGGTCGAGTGCATCTCAGGGTGCGTGGGCCGCCATGCGCTGCCTGAGAGCCTTACCGATGCTTCCCGGTCGAGGGCAACCCAGGGAGCCTGGGTCGCCACGCGCCACCTGAGAGCCTCGCCGAGGCTTCCAGTTCGAGGGCAGCCCAGGGAGCGTGGGCCACCACGCGCTGCCTGAGAGCCTCGCCGAGGCTTCCCGGTCGAGGGCATCCCAGGGAGCGTGGGGTGCGACGCACCGCCTGAGAGACTCGTCGAGGCTTCTCGGTCGAGGGCATCTCAGGTAGCGTGGGCCGCCACGCGCCGCCTGAGAACCTCACCGAGGCTTCCCGGTCGAGGGCATCTCAGGGAGCGTGGGCCGCCACGCGCCGCTTGAGAGCCTCGCCGAGGCTTCCCGGTCGAGGGCATCTCAGGGACCGTGGGCCGCCACGCGCCACCTGAGAGCCTCGCCGAGGCTTCCCGGTCGAGGGCATCCCAGGGAGCGTGGGCCGCCACGTGCCACCTGAGTACCTCGCCGAGGCTTCCCGGTCGAGGGCATCTCAAGGAGCGTGGGCCGCCACGCCCCTCCTGAGAGCCTCGCCGAGGCTTCCCGGTTGAGGGCATCTCAGGGAGCGTGGGCCACCATGCGCCGCCTGAGAGCCTCGTCGAGGCTTCCCGGTCGAGGGCATCTCAGGGAGCGTGGGTCGCCACGCGTCGCCTGAGAGCCTCGCCGAGGGTAATGCAGTGACGACTGAAAACCATCCCCGAGGGGCATACAAACTAGATGAGTTATATCCAGAAGACCCGGTTTCTGAGACGCGGCGAGTGTATAAGATATATCCAGATTCCAAATACGTGATGCGCCAATAAGCCATATCCCGAAGGCTAGACTATAGAGATGCATAGAGTACGTGAGGTACATCCAGAAGGCCAAACATCCGATGTGCAGAGAGCATAGCATACATCCTTTCCCTTATTCGACTAGCCCTCTCCGCCATGGAGTCAGATGAAGAAGGGCTTGTATTCTCCGAGAGAGGTAACCGTCAGAACCCAACTGGATCTCCCATCTCCACTTCCGATCAGGCTGCTGGTGTCCCTCCTTCTAGCGCCAAATTTAATCCTGTCACGAAGCGGGGTGGCCATCCCACGGGCCAGACGGGCCTCCCGAGTGGTGCGAGCCTGTGAGGTGGCAGAGAGCTGACCGTGCCTCGGCATGTCCCTGCAAAACAACGTCCATCAGTAAACCCGCCGGGGAAATCCCCGATCAGGCACTCCGACGGTCAAGTCAGTATTCGCAGGTAGATTAGGGAAAACTGAGTTGAAATGAGACAAGGGATGCGAGAACTCGCGCGCGCGTACCTGCGGTAGGGGGAGTGCCAAACTTATATAACCGGGGGAGCTGACAACCCTTGTTTGTTCCGACGAGACAAGAGCATGCTAGCTGTCAGCTCATAGGGAGCACTTAGGAGTGGCGCGGGATGGCGCGGGGTGCTCAAGTAGTACCAGGGTACTGAAAGCGCAATACGAGAGTACTGGATGGGTGGATTAACCACTTAGCAATGTCAGAGGTGAATGAATCGTGGGGAACCCCGTCGGCGGGGTCGTACCCTCGATATAATGATGTAAGGGGTGTAGGGGTGAGGCAACCCGTACACCGAGCGCTGACTGGCGGGTCAGCGCAACGGGGACCGAGTCCCGTAGTGGCCATTGGGCGTGGGTAACCATGCGTCCGACTGGTAGGATGGAGGCGCAGGGTACGACCGGGGTCGGGGGTTCGCCCAGGGGCGTCTGCCTGATTCTGTAAATTATCTGGTCTGTGTGATGACAAGGGGACGTGAACTGTTACGTACCAGATTGTGGTGCCTGCCCGAGCCCTGGGTCGGGGAGGGGTCGAGGAATGTGGGTCGCCAAGTGTCTTTCTGGATGACTAGCCAGAGGGCGGCCCGGCAGCCTTCATCAGCGATCCGCTAGCTTCTGCTCATTACTACCCCCTGAGTGACCTCCCAGCTCGAGAACCTACCTGGGAGTCTGGCTGCAGACATGTCAGGCAATCCTTCCTGGCGCCAGGCTGGCTGGCGAGCCCGGCCTATGCACCTACCCGTAGGCAAGGCCGGGATCAATGGCCATGGAAGCAGAGAGGGCTTCTGGCTCAAGAGCCTCTCTCCTCTTTTTCTTCTTCTTTTTCTCCAGTTGTTTGTTGGAAGGAGGATGAGATGAGCCCTTAGGTGGGGAAGATGCTCATCGGCGTTTAGAAGGAATACGCGATTTGGCGGTTGTAGGTGGAGCGGTCTCGGAGGTAATGGGAACCGACTCCGGTACAATCGGGGTCGGGTTGGCTGAGACATCTTCCGCTAAAGTACCTCCTCTAGCAGCCAACACAGAGGTAATCCGAGTCTGTAGCTCGGCCCTATCCAACCGGAAGCCCCCCTTTAGAGTCGTAGACAGCAGCAGGGAAACTGTGAAAATAGAACAGGCTCATGCATGGCTAAGGAGTACGCATGGAAGATACCATAAGACTTACCAACGGCAAACAGAGAGGGGACAAGGCTCAGGCTAAGGCCAAAGGCGGAGAGAATCCCCTCCTTTAGCAGAAGCCCACCGTGGAAGTACCTATCCTCCAGCTCGGCTGTGACATTCAGGTAGGTTGCGGAAGTGCGGTAATGTCGGGGAAGGGCCTCGGAAACGGGAAGTCCCTCAATCTAGGTCGTGGGCCAGCTTGGGGCCGAGATGGGCCCAATGAAGAAGTAACGCTCCTTCCATCCCTTGTTCGAGGTAGGCAAGTTTAGGAGGAAGGAAGCTTTGGCTCGGGCTTGGAAGAAGAAGTCGCCCGCTTCTTGCTGTTTGGGATAGAAGAGGTAATGGAAATTCTCCGGTTCCAGGGGAATCCGGAGTAGTGAAAAAATGATGACCGAGCCACACATCAAACGTATGACATTGGGGGTTAGCTGAGGTAAGGGAATATGGAAATAGTCGCAGACGGCAGGCAGGAAAGGATGAATGGGGAAACGGAGACCATCTTGTAGATGGTCCCGAGATAAAGCAATGTAGCCCAAGGGGGCAGAGTTCGGTCGGTCGTGTGATTCCAACTGGCATAGTTGGAGGTCGGTAGGAATTAAGAAATCCGACTGTAGTTGGTCCAGGTCGTGAGCAGAGAGGGTAGTTATCATGGTGGAATACCAAGGCCGAGAAGGGGATGGAGGCGAGGAAGAAGAAGCCATCGGATGAGAAGGAGACGGAAAACTGACCGGGGAAAGGGATCGCCGGA
>JAGFNQ010008989.1:0-16072 GCA_024364735.1 Boesenbergia rotunda | reverse complement strand
ATTTTGTACATGGAATCCATTTCCGACTTCATGGCTTCAAGCCATTTGTCCCTTTCTGAATTTTTCAGGACATCTTCATAACTGATAGGTTCGTCATCGCTTATGAATAACACGTCGTTCGATTCACTTATGAGAAATCCGTATCTCTCTGGAATATTGCGTGTCCTATCAGACCTACGAAGAGGTGGTGTTGTTTTAGGTTTAACTGATAGCTCATCATTATGAGTTATTGGTTGTGGGTCTAGACTAGGTGTCTCTTTAATGTCTATTGGAGTTTCTTGAACTTCATCAAGTTCAATGCCACTCCCATTGTATTCTTGTAAAAGAAATTCTTTTTCCAGAAATACAACATGCTTGAAACAAACACCTTTTGTTCCAAGGGATGATAGAATTGGTAACCCTTCGTTTCCTTAGGGTATCCAATAAATAGACATTTATCAGACTTAGCATCCAATTTGTCTGATACAGTCCGCTTCACATAAGCCGGACAACCCCATATCTTAAGGTGAGTTAAGTGGGGTTTCTTACTATTCCATGTCTCATATGGAGTAGTTGAGACTACCTTGGTCAGGACTCTGTTTTGCAAGTAAACAGCTGTCTTAAATGCATAGCCCCAAAAGGATTTTGGAAGAGTTGCATGATTCATCATAGACCTAACCATGTCCATCAAGGTTCGGTTGCGCCTCTCAGATACACCATTATGCTGTGGTGTATACGACGGAGTCCATTGGGACAATATCCTATTGTCCCTAAGATAATCTTGAAACTCTTGACTTAAGTATTCACCACCCCGATCGGATCGAAGTATCTTAATACTTTTGCCAAGTTGTTTCTCCACTTCATTTCTGAACTCTTTGAATTTCTCAAAGGCTTCAGATTTATGTTTCATCAAGAACACATAACCGAATCGTGAGTGATCATCGATAAAGGTGATGAAGTAGCTATAGCCTCCTTGTGCAAGAGTTGACATTGGTCCACATACATCAGTATGTATAAGACTAAGCAATTCTCCCACTGGATTACCTTTTCCGGAAAAGGGTAATTTGGTCATCTTGCCTTTTAAGCATAATTCGCATGTATCAAATGAACCGGGTTTAAATGATTACAGAATTCCACATCGATGTAATTCGGACATGCGTTTCTTACTTACATGGCCAAGACGACAATGCCAAGTGTAGGAGTCTATTCGATTATCTATTCGAGCACGTTTGTTGCTTACTTCGATATTGAAAACGTCACCGGATAAATCTAACGTGTAGATGCCCTTGCACAAAGTTCCATTCCCATAAAGAACGCCATTTAATGTTATGTAACAACAATTGTTACTAAAAGTTAAATGATAACATTTTTCATTCAAATATGAAGTAGATACAATGTTCTTTATTAACGAAGGAACAAAATAACAATTATCCAATTCTAAGATACGTCCAGTGGGGAGCTTTAGCAAATATGTTCCGATGGCAACAGCAGCAATCTTTGCTCCATTTCCAACTCGCAAATTCGCTTCTCCTTTGACGAGTCTTCTTCTATTCCTTAGCCCCTGTATGTCGTTACATATATGTGAGCTACACTCAGTATCAAGTACCTAGGTATTTGAGGAAATAGAGTGACATTCAATAACGAAGATACCTGAAGAGGATGGGGCATCGGATGCCTTATTCTTCAAGGACTCAAGATAAACCTTGCAGTTTCATTGCCAGTGACCCTCCTTGCCACAGTGATAGCAAGTTCCTTTTGGTTTCTTTTCAGTCTTTTTGGCCTTTTTCTTCTTCCCTTTATTCTATTCTTTGGCCTTCCTCTTAGATCCTTTCTTCGAGGAACCAACTAGTACCGTCTTCTGATCCTGCTTTACAGAAGGCTCAATAGTCTTCAGTAGGTTGAGCAACTCAGGAATGGTTATCTCCAGCTTGTTCATCCGATAGTTCATCATAAATTGTGAATAACTTTTGGGCAAACAATGCAGAATTAAGTCAATACTTAGTTCATGATCCATTGCAAATCCGAGTGTGCTCAGTCGCTCAATATACCCCAACATCTTTAACACAAACTGCGAGGCGGAAGTGCCTTCCTGCATCTTAGTGGTGAAGAGGAGTCTGGAGACTTCGAACCTTTCGGATCTCGCCTGCTCTTCAAACAACTCATGAAGATGGAAGATGATGGTATAAGCATCCATATGCTCATGTTGCTTTTGCAACTCAGGTACCATAGATGCTAGCATGATGCAACTCACAAGTTCAGAATCGGTCACATGTTTCTGATAGGCCACTAACTGGTCTGGAGTTGCACCATCTGGAGGATGGTTGGGAAGTTGATCTTCAAGGACATAGGCAAGCTTCTCTGCCTTGAGGACTATCCTCAGGTTTCGAAGCCAGTCCATGAAGTTTGGCCCAGTCAGTTTATTGGTGTCTAAAATTGAACGCAAATTTAGAGAAGACATAATCGAGTGATTAACCTAGAAACACAAATTGAGCTTATGTGAGAAGATGATTAAGAGAATGTATCAACATACATCAATAAAATCCTATTTATTTTTCAAATTGAATAACCCTTTTTATCAATTCGGGAGATCATAGGAGCATCTCCAAATAGGTTGATATCCAACCATAGGTAAGAACCACCATGGCTATGGCCATCAAGTTATTCTTAGCTATGAAGGTAGGTAATTGTACCGGTTACACATCACATATATGTAACTATCACTTTATGCTATCAACTAATTGAATGTTTGCATAAATCATTGGGTTGTTAACTCATTAACAAGTATGCAACAATATACATAGCACCCAACTGCACCTCTCTTTACATCGACCTTGGTTGTGGCACAACAAATCGATGCTCCAAGCTTAAGGCTGACCCATTAATCAAGAAATAGTTTTAATATGGTTGGAGCTCATTCAACCGTTTAGTCAGGCTTGGATGTGTCCAACAACCAAAACTAAGGATTGACCTCTGACTCCAACTATATTAATCATAAACTAATTCCATGGTTTGAACATGTTGAGGTTCAAGCCGGGCATGGATGTGTCCATCAACCCAAACGAGAAACAAAACTCCGATTCTAACCATATTAATGGAAGGTGTTGGCCTTAATATTTTGTAAGGGGTTTTGGGTCTCATCCTTTCTTTTCAAAGCACATTCATGACATATAATTATGTCATGACTAACGATTTCCTTAATAGAGTATGTATGTGACTTAAGTTATCAAGTCTCATTAATTGAATTAGGAACCGGATTTCCTAATTCTAATTTTACACTTTATTCATGGAATTGTTTTGGGAAACAATTTCGTAAATTGTCATAATCAATTTCGGAAATAATATGTTTAAGACTTTGATTTCTCTAAATCAAATCTTATTAAATTAAGAGACAATTCCCTTAATTCAACGACATTATTTTTTTGAAAATCTCATTTAAGAAAACTCTATAGGAAACCATTTTCCTAATTAATTTTGGAGACAATAATATGTAAGAGCATCACCTCTTAAAACATATTTTATTCATGGATTTAGTTAATTACAACAAATCGTTTTCTAAGGGTGGCTCCCCGTGGCTCAGATACCCAAAGAAAAGTAATTTGTCGTAAATCCAATTTGGTCCGCTTCGGAAGCGTAACCAAATCAAACATGACAATTTCATTTAAAATTGGGAAATTAAATTACAACAACTAACTTTAAATTGGACGGCTCCCCGAGGCTCAATCCAAAATAAAGAATTTTGTTGTCAATTTAAAAACCAATTCAAATTTAATTGTCAATTAATTGTCCATAAATTTGTCTAGACTTTCTCGAAAGAAAGTGCCCAAAATTGCGAGATTTCAAAATAGGTTTTCAGAATAATTGTAAGTTTCTAGTACAAAGAAAACTTACATATTTCCAAAATTAAAAAATTTCTAAAATAGAAAAATTTCCAAAATTGGAAAGTTTCCAAAGATGGGAAGTTTTCACAATTATTATAAAATTTCAGAAACTAGAAAATTTCAAAAGTTTGTGAAATTTCATGAGGATTTCCAAACTTAGAAATTCCTAAATCTAAAATTTTTTATAATTGGAAAGTTTCCATAATTGAATTTTTTTTTCAAAATTGAGATTATGACAAAGTTTTCCACAAAACAATTATATGATTATGTCGAACACTAACCGGCTCTGATACCACTGTTGGGACCGGGTGCATGTTGACAAGGATACGGGTTCGTAAAATTTTAAATTTTTACATGCAGCGGAAGAATTAGCATAAAATAATTTCTCAAATTATTTTAACCTCGTATCTAGCATGCAACCTTATGATGTGTGACATGATCATAAATTAAAACTTTGCGAAAAGTAAACTAATTTACTTTGTACCTCTCGTAACTCGAAGAAAGGGACGAGATCCAACCGTAGCGTCCCTTAGAAGCTCCGCCTCTATTCGCGTCCACGCCGAGTTCTCTTCGGGATGACTTCGCAATGTCACGAGTTTTGTGCCAACGAGAACTACTAGATTCTCGGAAGGCACAACTAGAAGATCAAGAGAGAAGAAAGGAAACTAACCACCAAAGAAACGGAATCTAAATTCCGGGAGGGAAGGAGATGCGTTCCGCTTCTTCTTCTTCTTCTTTGGCTCCTTCTCAATGGAGGTTGCTCACACCAACTCTTGTAAAAGAGGGTGCACCGGCCCTAGGAGGAAGTGGTGCCAGCCCTAGATTAGACTAAGGGGCGCCGGCCCTAGGTGGGAAGGAGAAGGGGAGATTAAGAGAGAATGAGAGGGAGCTACTAATCTCTTGATAACTCAATTATTGATTCAAGGCTTGCCTTTGGTTCCTTTATATAGTAGCCTCTCCCTTGCCTAGTCTCTCTTTAATGGAATTTTTCAGAAGAAATTTATCCTATAAATTTTCTTATGAATTATTCCGTTTAAAGCAAGTTTTATTATAACTAACTTTATAATAAAACAAATCCATCTCTCCTTTTATTATGGAATAAATTTTACAAGAAATTTATAAGTTTTCTTATTATGGATAAATCAATTCATAATTGATTTTATAAAACTAAAATAAACCATTTCGCGGATCATTTTAATTTCCATAAAAGAATAAATTTCTATAAATTTATTTATATAAATTTCTTTACACAAATTTATTTATCCATAATTTATAAAACAAATCGCGCTTGATTTATTTTATTAATTAAACCAATTAAATTGGTTTCTTCCCCTTCTTGTGGCCGGCCAAACCAAAGGGGGTTGGCACCCTCTTCGGTCGGCCAAACCGAGCCGAACTGATCGCGAATTAAACTCATTTAATTCACCCAATAAGCCTTCAAAAGACTTAGCCATTTTAAGTTTCCGTTGCGCCTCTGATTAACTCAGATTCGACTAATTTCTCTTGATTGGAAAATCCAATTTTCAACTCGTTTTAAATCTCTCGGATTACTCGTTGTACGTGTGACTAAATAGGCTTTCGATTTATGTTGACCGTCTATAATCAATTAATTATAGAACGATCATGAGTGACACCTAGTAGTACATCATGACCCCCAATTAATCGAAAGATCAACGGTTTGACCTCAGAAGTAATTCTCAAACCCTTCAGCAAGTCTAATGAATCGTGCCCCATTCCCTTCACCATCTTATACCCACTTGGTTTAGGACATGGTCTGTTTGTTTCAGTCCCCACTAGACTGATTACGTCACACCTAGCCCAAGTAGTGTCTTTCTCGTCCTTTGGATTTCTAATTACTCTCATGTATTTAAGAGACTCTCACTCTAAACATGATATGCTCTGGCCAGAGGCTTTGAGTAACAATCCGACGATAGGCCTGGGTATACATCTCCTCGCAAGGAGTGGTGAATCCTTTGTAGGCTGTTCAAACATATTCGGGCACTTCGGCTTATACCCAATCATCCTCGGTCCACACCTCCTTGGAGATGCTTGCTTAAGATGTTAAAGTATAAGTCTCCATGACCAAGATGACTTGAACACCGCAAGTCAAAGGAACATCGCACTTAAGCTGCAGTAAGAACTTCATTGACATATCTATATAGATAACCATATGAAGTTTTACAGCTAGTCACTCCAATGAACTCGTTCCCTTAACTAGCATCCATGTTTATCTTCGGGAATCCCAATGTCACCAGCCAGTGAGAATCAGCTGATTAGAGAATAACCCATGCTAGTCTCCACAGAATTGATAATGTCCGTTCTTATCAATTCATCGACTAGGGATATTTTCAATACTTCACAATTGCACATTTAGAGATAATCACTAGTTGTGATCCCATCACAAATTCTCTTATTCTGTGAATTGTATTGCGGACATTCAGTAGATGAGTTTAAGATCCCAATCAAATACACTAATATGTATACTCAAATAGTGAATTAACATTTATTAAAATAAATGTTTACAATCATAAGGCGATTGCCTTAGGACACTTCTCTCATATCACTAACAAATATGTCATGTTTTATGAATATAATGTAATGCTTACCTTATGTATCATGATCATGCAAGCTCTATGACTTAGGATGATGGCCTAGGTAAACATGTCATGTTCCATGAATAAAATGCAATGCTTACCTTATGCACCATGATTTTGCAAGTACTATGAATAAGAATGATGTATATGTAAGCATGCCATGCTTATGAATGAAGATAATGCTTTTGCCTTAGGGCATCATGATGCTATGCATTAAGTATGAATGATGAAAGGTCAAGTATGATTTATGTCATGCTTCATGTAACAAAGTTATGCTATGTTTAAATATGCCATGAATGTTCCATGAATAATAAAGCATGTGATGTTATTTTACTTTATGAATGGGCTTGTACCGGACCGAAGTATGGGTCCAAGGGATGGGTACCTTAAGAATGTAACACCCCAAAATTTTCCCATATGAAATATTATGAATTCATGTAACATTATTATTATTATGAAATATTATGAATTCATGAAACATTATTATTATTATGAAATATTATAAATTCATGAAATATTATCATTATTATGAAATATTATGAAATTTCATGATGGGCTTGGCTTAATGGGCTTGGATGTGGATTAGTGCAAAATGTGATAAAAAGGAAATATAGAAAGGAGGAAGCAAGGATTGAACCTTAAACCTCCTAGTTGCACTAATCATGTCATAACCAACACACCAAGCCATGTTTCATGTTGAGAGAATAAGAAACATGCTTGTTAAAGCTAGGGAAGTGAAGAGACATGTCTCTTCATGAGAAAAGTATAAATAAGAGAAGGAGAAGTTGGAATAACTTCCTCTCTTCTTCTTCCTCACTCTTCCCTCTTCAAAACCGAAAACTCTCCCCTCCCCTTCTCAAATTTTCGAAACTCCAACCCTAGGTTTCCTCCATAAGAAAAACTCCCAAGAGGGCCCTATAGAGAGACTACCTTCTACTAAAGCAAGGCTAAGGAAAAGAAGCGCAAGAAGGGCTCTCCTCTCCTCCTCTTCAAGGACTTCTTGGTGAAGATTCAAGCGAGAGGATGTAAGTAATCCCCTCACCTGCAATACAATAGTTTCGAGTGTTTAAAAATGGTTTAAACATAGGATGAAGCTCTTGATGTTTTCGGCCAAGAAGGTTTTTAGGGCTTGCGAAGGTTTAAACTACTCCTATACTTGCATATGTTTTCCCTTATGATGTGTGACTAAATATATGATGATAATATTATGTTTTCCTTGTCTTTAAGCTCCCTAAAACCTGGAGTAGGCTTGCTGGAATTTTCGGCCAAGGACCTCTTTTAGGGCTTAGAGAGGTTTAAACTCCTAGTATGCTTGATAATGACCCTCCCTATGATATATAACATGATATGTGATGTAAATATGGTGTTATTCATGGTATTATGTTGTCAAAAACCTAGGATATGGTTGATGTGAATTTCGGCTAAGATAAGATTCTTGGACTTGTAAAGTCCAAAACTCCCCATAAGCATGCAAATGTCCTTCCCTATAACATACATTACATTGTATGATGAGTTTGCATGTAATATTTCCCAACTATGCTTATGAATGATCTCCATGACATGCTATGCACTTAATGATGTTAATATGATGTTTATTCATGATTTTAACATGCTTGGAAACTAATGTATGTATGCTGGAATTTTCTGTAAAGAATGATAAGTAGGACTTAAGAAGGGGGTAACAACCCCAACATGCCTTCTAATGTCTCCCTATGATGCCTACCTTAATGTATGATGTTAGTGTAATGTTTTTCATGGTTTATCATGCTCAAAACTTAGAGTTTATATGCTGTAATTTTCTGATTAAATAAGAATTTGGGCTAAGGGGGAAACTACAACCCCAATTAGGCACGCCAAGGATGCCCCATGATATGTTATGAGTAGTATAGGTGATAACATGTCTTCTCCCATGTTTTTTTTCATTCTCTAAGAATCATGATGTACATGTCTATGTTTAAGCTCTTTAAGCACCCTTATGTTATGCATGGCTTATGTATGATGAAATGCCTAAGAGATGCTTCCCTGTAAGTCGGGACTAAGAGCACTCTTCATGATAAGATAAGAGGCACGCCATGCTCATGATATGACAATGATGTGATAGGTTATGATGATATGCTTATGATATGATAAGAATGTGCTATGCAACCCCTAGGTCGACGGACTATGAACGGACTTAGTAAGAAACAAGAATGTGCTATGCTTATGATATGATAAAATCTATGTATGCTATTTTACTTTGTATGGCTTGTACCGGACCCTAGCAAGGTCCACGGGTGGGCTCCGGATACAGCCCCTAGGTCGACGGACTATGAACGGACCTAGTAAGGGGATGGGCTCCCGAGACGCCCCTAGGTCGACGGACTATGAACGAACCTAGTAAGGGGATGGGCTCCCGAGACGCCCCTTGGTCGACGGACTATGAACGGACCTAGTTTCCCTAGTAGGTTAGAGACTAGCTACCTCGGCCTATTAGGGACGCGCGCATTATGTATGTATGTATGTGGTACAAGCCAGGATCCCCCAAATGATGATGGATGTATGTTTAAGTACCTATATGTATGATTTTAAGAAAAGCATGTGCATGTACTCATCCTATGCATGTTTTCAAAAGAGCATCTTGCATTCGCATTTTTTGTCATGACTATATGACTATTATGCTATAAAGGTGAATTATGTTAAGTTCAAGTATGCTTCTTATGATAAGTACATATGCTCCCTTGTGCTATGTTAAGTGTTTTAATGCTATGCACTATTATGACGTGACGCTTTCTCTACTTGATGGAACGTATGATTTTGTGAGTAGGAAGGGATCTTACTAAGCTATATGCTTATAGTTTCCATGTTTCCCTTGTACTGCAGAAAAGGCTAAGGAATGGCTAAACTAAAGGGAGCAGTAGGAGGGGCAAAGATGTGTGTGGTGGTGGCATGGTGGAAGAAGATATACTCATGTTTTGTTTAGTTTATGCATATGTTGAGTTTTGCATGTTAAATGTTGAATCATACTTACTAAGTTGCTACTTGCTGATATTTAGACTCATATGGATATTTCATGCTCACTCTCGCTCATATGCTAAGTACTTAGTTAAGACTTGCTAAAGAACTTTAGTATTATGTTATCCTTCCTCATACTTACTACTCTATCTTAAGAAATGACTATGTGGCATGCTTCTATTATGCAAGTAAGAATGTAAAGGTACCTAGCATGCTCTCCTCAATGTCTAAGATGTTTAAAAGGTTTCATGCTTACATGTTCAAGTTTCAAGTTTCAAACGCTTCCGCTAAAACGAAAATTATGTTCGCGTAACCCCGCCCTAGTGTGAGAAGGGCGGGCGTTACAAAGAACGCCCCGGTTTTGGACTATCGACTATGCTGTCCACGGTTCTGGCACTACCGTAGCTGTGCAACAGGGATGGGCACCTTAAGAACGCCCCGGTTCTGGACTACCGACTATGCTGTCCTTACCCTAGTAGGTTGGTGTAACAACCCGAAAAATTCTCTTGATATTTTATGAAAATATTGAGCATGTTTAGATAATTTTCGAAGGAGCTAGAAGTATTGATACGAACTTTGGCCTAGAAAATCCATGTTTTCTCATTTAAGTTGAGAAAACTAAGTACTAATGGGCCTTACGTGGGGTTTTTAGTACCATGATTATAGGTGGATTTTAGGTAATAATTAATATAAATAGGTAATAATTAGTATAAATATAAATAGGATTTAATTAGGCATATTAGCATGAATATGGGTAAGTCTTAGCCTAATTTTTCCTATTTTAATGAAGAAATTTGGTACTAATGAGCTTTAAATAGGTCCCAAAAATAGGTATTAATTAGGTAAAATTAATATAAATATAAAAGGATTTTATTTAGGAATATTAGCCTATTTATGGGTGATTGTTGGGGAATTTTCGAAAAAAATAAAAAGGGAATTTTCGAAAATTAGAGGAAAAGGTTTAAATAAAATGAAAATAAAATGAAAATAAAGGTGCATGGGCCAAGGATTGAACCTTGGACCTCTTGTAAAACCATGAAGGCTTTAACCAACCCACCTAGCAAGGAATTTGTATGAGTAAATGAAGTAGAGGTTGGTTAAGAAGTAGAAGGAGATGAAGGGTCATGGAGAGACTCTTCATTTGCCTCTTTAAAGGAGCTATAAAATGGGGGTTAGGGGGGGTTACTTCTCTTCACCATCAAGTGCATTTGCTCCTCTCCTCCCTCCTCATTCTAGCCGAGACTCTTAGGGAGAGTTCTCCCTTGGAAAGGCTTCCACCAAGGCTCCATCACCTAAGATCTAAAGTTCTTACAACGATCCAAGGACTAGGTGTGGTCAAGAGACATCAAGTCTTCTTCCTTCTCTCCATCCAAGGTCAAAAAATTTAGAAACCCCAAGGTAAGACTCCCTCACCTATGGTATAATAGTTATCTATGATTTCCATGATTTTTAGCATGATATATGGGTTAGTTTTTGTATGAGATGTTGAAAGGAAAGAAAAACCAAGGTCCTTGAGTTTATGGATTTCGGCCAGCATGATTTAAAAGTCTGTAAATATGATAAAAATACTTATAATGTTATTTGATGTTCCCTTATGATGTTTAGTAAGTAAATATAATTTTTGGGAATTTTTGGAGTACGCTAGAGACCCTATGGATTTCGGCCAACAACAAGGTAAGGAAACCAAGAACCCTAGGTTTGTGGGTTTCGGCCACCATGATGTTGGGGTCTATAATTATGCCAAAAATATTGATAATGTTTTTTAATGTTCCCTTATGATGTTTAGTAAGTAAATGTAATTTTTGGGAATTTTTGGAGTACCCTAGAGACCCTATGGATTTCGGCCAACAACAAGGTAAGGAAACCAAGAACCCTAGGTTTGTGGGTTTCGGCCACCATGATTTTGGGGTCTATAATTATGCCATAAATCTTGATAATGTTGTTTAATGTTCCCTTATGATGTTTAGTAAGTAAATGAAATTTTTGGGAATTTTTGGAGTACCCTAGAGACCCTATGGATTTCGGCCAACAACAAGGTAAGGAAAACCAAGAACCCTAGGTTTCGGCCACCATGATTTTGGGGTCTATAATTATGCCAAAAATCTTGATAATGTTGTTTAATGTTCCCTTATGATGTTTAGTAAGTAAATATAATTTTTGGGAATTTTTGGGGTACCCTAGAGTATTCTAGGGTTTCGGCCAATAGGAAGGGCCCATAGGTAGGGTTGGTTTTAAACCCTAAGTATATGTTGTATGTTTTATCATGATATAAGGGAGACGAAGGGTGTTTATATGAATGTTTCACATGGGCTAGAGGCCCTATGGGTTTCGGCCAAGTACCCTATTAGGGTGGAAAGCTAGGACTTATTTCAAGTAAGGGCCCAATGGCCCTATGGTAAGGTATGGGTAGGGGTTTAAGCAATTGATTTGGGGTTTTAATGGAATTTCTCCATGCCCCATGGCCTGGAAGTTTCGGCCAAGGATCTAACCTAGGGCTAGGGTTGGGTTAAACCTACCAAGATGCTTGGGTATAGGTGATTAAGAGGTATGCTTAAGTAAGGTGGAAGAATACCATGTTAACTAAACCTTTAGCTTATATGTCATGAAATATATGTTAGGTTATAGAATGCTTAGACAAGTGCCATGATGTAGGAATGATATGTAGGTATGCCATGATGTATGAATGATATGTATGTATGCCATGTATTACGAATGATATGAATGTATGCCATGCTTATGTATGTATGCCATGCTATATGAATGATGATGCCTTTAAGGCATAATGGTGATGAAAGAATAATGAATGAATGAATATGCCATGAATGATGATGAATGAAGAAGCATATGAAAGCATTTATTTTATTTTATGGGCTTGTACCGGACCTAAGTAGGGTCCACGGTTCTGGACTATCGATGATGCTGTCCACGGTTCGGGACTACCGATGATGCTGTCCTTACGGTTCGGGACTACCGATGAAGCTGTCCTTACCCTAGTAGGTCGAGATTAGCTACCTCGTATTTACTTAGGGATGCGCGCATATGATGAATGAATGTGGTACAAGCCAGGGCCCAATGAAAGTATGATTATGTTAAAAGCATGTTTTCAAGATTAAGCATCCTTATATATATATATATGCACGATTGCCACATGCATCCATTCATGTTATGCATTATGTTATGAAAAGTATGTTTACGAAAAGTATGTTATGAAGGTATGTTCATGCCATGATTTTATTTATGTTTATGCCATGATTTTATTTATGTTTATACCATGATTTTATTTATGTTTATGCCATGATTTTATTTATGTTTATGCCATGATTTTAGTTTGTTTATGCCATGATTTCATTTATGTTTATGCTATGATATTATTTAAACTTATGCCATGATATTATTTGTGTCTATGCCATGATGTTATTTATGTTTATGCCATGATTTGATACTAGTGTAGAATGCCATGCTTTAATTATGTTTATGTTAGTTTAGGATGCCATGGTTTAATTATGTTTCTGTTACGTTAGAATGCCATTATTTTTTCCATGCTCATGCTAGTATGGGATGCCATGATTGTAATTAGATTTATGCCATGATTTTATTTATGTCTATGTCAAGTATTATGTCATGCTATGAATGTTTACGATGTTTATGTTATGTCAAGTATTATGCCATACCCGAATGCCTATGGTTATGTTTATGCCATGCTATGAATGGGGTGAAGCTATGTCCATGACATGTCAAATGAATGCTAAGTGATGTTAAGGATGATGTTCTAAGTAAAGCGCTAAGTGTGCTAATGTTTCATATGTTTATGATTAAGTGACGGATGGTTTTAGTGAGTAGGAAAGAGTCTTACTAAGCCTGTGTGCTTATAGTTTTATTTTCTTATACCGCAGATCACGCAAAGGAACAGTAAGGAAGCAGCAGGAGGGCATTACAGAATGTGTGTGATAGTGACTTGGCCAAGAGACCATATGTTTACTTGTCTGATGATAGAACTTTACCTTTACTACTAAGTACTTGAATATGACTCTAAGACATGATGCTAAAGTATGACTTGATGCTAAGTATGACATGATGCTAGAATATGATATGATGCTAAGTCTGTTATGATGCAAAGTATAAGGTTAATATGCCAAGCTTCCATGTTATGATGCTAGGAAGGGTAGTAATTGCATGTAGGTGTAAGTTTGAAGTTTTCCGCTGCATTATGATGTCTACATGCCCTAAGTATGTTAGCGTAACGCCGCTTTATGATGGTCAAAAAAAAAAAAGCGGGCGTTACATTCGGGGCTCGCTACCTCGTATTTACTTAGGGATGCGTGCTTATGATGTATGTATGTGATACAAGCCGGGGACCCCAATGATGTTATGATGATGTTTAAAGTATTTAAAAGTATGATTTTAAAAGTTAAGCATCCTTATGTATATGCATTTGCCTCATGCATTCATTCATGTTATGCTTTATGCCAGGATAGTAATGTTTTATGCTTATGTTTCATGTTTTGAAATTATGCATGATAGTAAAAGTCTTATGGTTATGTTTATGTTAAGAAGATACCCATATGCCATGCTAGGAATTATGCCATGTTAAATATGTTTTATGTTTGTATATATGCCATGTATCATGCCATGCTAAATATGTTTTATGTTGGTATATATGCCATGTATCATGCCATGTTAAATATGTTTTATGTTTATATGTATGCCATGTATCATGCCATGTTAAATATATTTTATGTTTATATGTATGCCATGTATCATGCCATGTTAAATATGTTTTATGTTTATATGTATGTCATGTATCATGCCATGTATCATGCCATGTTAAATATGTTTTATGTTTATATGTATGACATGTATCATGCTATGTTAAGGATGGTTGATGTCTTATGCTTATGATTCATGCCAAGTACCAAGTTATGTTAATGTTTTGCGTACTTATGTTTAAGTGACGAATGGTTTTAGTGAGTAGGAAAGAGTCTTACTAAGCCTATGTGCTTATAGTCTTATTTACTTATACCGCAGATCAAGCAAGAGGGCAATAGGGGAAGCAGCAGGAGGGACAAGAGTATGTGTGTGGTAGTGACTTGGCCAAGAAAGAGATATATTTACAAGTCTTTTGCTAAAACTTCACGTTGGCTACTTATGTGCTTAATGAATGACTTATGTGACTTTATGATATGATGTTAAGTATGATATGATGTTAAGTACGATGTTATTATGCTAAGTTCCCTGACACCATGTTAGGAAGGATAGTTAGGTGCATGTATGTGTAAGATTTAAGTATTCCGCTGCCTTACGATGTCCACATGCCCCTAAGTATGTTAGCGTAACGCCGCTTTATAAGAAAAAAAAAGCGGGCGTTACACAGTGTCAGTCTCTCGCCAAACGTCGGAGGTGCGGGCTCGTCTATGTGCTCCCGAGCTTCGGCCGCGAGATCAGCTACGTCAACTTCTACCTCCTCGTCGGAGTCGATCTGGACTCTGGCTCGTTGACGTCTCCACGATAAAAACCCGGTACTCGAGACCTCTATACTAGCTAGGAATAAGTTCCTAAAACCTATCTCATCAAATTCAGTCATTGCAGTCATCTCTCCATCGGTAATGTTACGACCGTGATGATGAAGAATGGAGGTGATGATGTGGCAGTAAGGGGTGCGTACCCGCCCCTGAGTGGTAACACTGGACGCATATAGAATCGTGTGGAACATGTGGAGTCCAATGTCGATATCAAGATGATGGATCAATGCGTACAGAAGGAAGGTGTGAAATGGTCGCATGGTAGCGACGTCTCTCATGGATAAAGGTAAAATGCAGCGGACTAAAACTCTATAAAGAGCATAGTCCTGGACCTGAAGTTCAACAGACTGAAATCATCTGGCCAATGGGTTTCTAGCATCCCTATAAAAGTAGGAGTGTAGAGTGTCTAGGTCAATGTGAGAGTAGGGAGCATCAAAGGGAGGATCCCTAGGAGGATAACTGCAAAAGGTGGACCGAGAGAGTCGTAGTCCAAGAAATCGATTGAGCAACGAAGGTGTGATTGTCAAGGGCATCCCTTGAACGGTGGTGACAAACATAAGATCATTCTGTCTAACTATGATGTTTTAGAATTCTACACATAAGGTTGTGTTAATGGGATGAGTGCAGAAAACAAGGTTGTCTAGTTGGTAAAAGTTGATAACATTCATGGCCAATAGACAAGATTAAGTGAAGAATTGCCTATTTAGGTAACTCGTCTTTATCGGTTTATATGTTGTTCGAGCAAATTTATTGCAAAGTTTCAAGGTTGGGAACCTAGGGTCGGGGCTAGGTTCGGTACCCAGGGTTTGATTGGGTTGCTCGGCGTTTTCTAAGATAAGAAGCAAGCGTTTAAAAGAAAGGAATTAAGAAAAATAATTTTAAATGCGTAAGAGAAATCATAGCGAGTAGCCGTTCGGGGAGGCATGGTCGAGGTTGAGGGAGCAAGAGGTCACTCGGGGGGGTGTTAGGTCGCCTTGGAAGGAGAAGAGTTGGAGAAGAGAGGTGTTTTGGGTGTGGCAAAATGAGGAGGTTCGGGTGGCTTATATAAGTGTTTTAGCTCGGGCGCCCGGGAGCTCCCGGGTCCCGGGTCAGATGGTCACTCTTTTAGCAG
>JAGFNQ010008988.1:0-50508 GCA_024364735.1 Boesenbergia rotunda | reverse complement strand
TACTGATAACCATCATTTTGTTGATTATTTTCGGCTCTAAAATCTATGTTTGATCCACATTTTATATGCTTAAGTTTGTAATTTTATTAGGTTTCATGTATTTTTCCTATTTTGGCTTTTAATTCTAATCTTTGTATATTTGGGATATTTTTGGCACTAAATTTGAATATCATTTTGTAGGTTTCAATTGATCATGGACCTAGATCAAATTGGGTCAGACTTGAGTTAGCATTGGATCCAGATCAAAGGGATCAAGCATCGGATTATTAGGAGCCGTCCATTCTAGAGAACGGCTGGATCTTAGCTATCGGTCAACTTCTGGTCAATCCGAGTTCAAGATATAATCACTCATGAGTATAGATCAAGATCTAAAAATTTCAGCCAAATCAGAAGTGATCTGACCGTTGGATCGAGCTCAAGATGTTCTAGACCGTCCATTCAAGAAAAGGAAAGATCTGGACCATCCGCCACTGATCTGGTCAATCTGAGCCAGAGACAGGTAGATCAGGACCATTGATTGGGATCTGTAGAGTTTGGTTCAGATCTGAAGAGATCCGGCCGTTGGATGAAGCCAAATCGATTTCAGCCGTTCATTGATAATTATCTTTTGAGCTGTGAATTCTAGCTTGGTTGACTAGACACAATCTGCTGGACCAGAACTGGACTGAACCAGAACTACTTGGCTTGACTGAACCAAAGACTGGACCGAACCACAGAATTGGGCTGAACTCAAGCTGAGCTGTGGGCTGAGCAAGGACTGAACCGAAGCTGCTTGACCTAACTGAGCCAATGATTGAGCCGAGCTCAAGCTGAACCCAAACACAGCTGCTGAATCCAAGCTGGACTGAGCCAATTGCTGAACCTGGATCGAACTCAAATGAGGAAAAGTGCCCGATCGCTTTCCTCTGGCTCACACACATTCGACTCGACCGGTTCGCGAGGAAGAAAAGGGGAAACGCGCGACCTAGTTTCATTTCATCGACTCCACACGCAGGGCTCGCGGCGATCCTTCTTCTTCACCATTTCATCGTCGCCGCAGCTAGGGTAGCGGGTTCGTGCCCTAGTCGCCGGATCTTCGATCAACTGAGTTGAGGGGTTCCCGACTCATTCATCCACCTCCGCCGGCGTCTCCACCATTTCATCGTCGCCGCAGCTAGGGTAGCGGGTTCGTGCCCTAGTCGCCGGAGCTTGATCGATTGTAGTTTGAGGGGTTCCCGGCTCGATCCGATCAATTCCATCTGCTCTCCACTCCACCACAGCTAGGGTAGCGGGTCCGTGCCCTAGTCGACTCCACCACCGCCGGCCGGACATCCACTTCGCATTCTCACTCTTGATGCGGTTGCTCGGGAGCGACGATCCACTTCACCGACGATTTCAGCTTCATTTTCTTTCACAGCAGTTCAACTCTTCAAGGGGCCGAGTGGCAGTTTCTTCATAGTAGATCAATTTTCTCATAGCATTCCTGTTTTTCTTCTTCACGGCAGTAGTTTCATTTCCAGCCATAGTTTTTCTTCTTCAGCAGTTTAATGTTTCACATGTTTTTCTCATCACAGCAATTTTCCGGCAGCAGCTCTTCCTTCCACAATTCCAGCAGCTTCTTACAGCATTCACAGCAGTTCTTCCTTCAAACTGATCGGCATTTCACCTTTCACAGCAATTCTCCGCATCAATTCAATTTCCAGCAGTCCATCTGATTTCCAGAAGTTCTGTGTTCCAATTTCCAGAAGTTTTTCCTTTAATTGTTGCTTGTTGATTGATTTTAACTGTGTTTGAATGATTGTGATTGATAGTTTGTTGGATGTTTGTATTGGATAGAACTTTCCCGTATCAATTGGCACGTTCTTGAAGCAAATTTTAGTATGTCTTTCACGTGTTTGATCAAATGTTGCTTAGAACTGGTAATTTTAATTGTAATATTTTTTTTAGTTGCTTACTTTGATTTTGAGTTGCTCTCTTCAATGCTTTAGGTTTCTTGTCTTTAGTTTAATGAAATTAAGTTAGGAGATTAGATTTCTTTAATGCGGAAGGTTTATGTTCTGTGTTTAGTTTTGTTGATTCTTTACTGCAATTGTAGTTAGGGTAAAGTAGATTTTCTTACCTGCATTGTCTTTCTTTAATTAGAACTAGATTTCATATCTGCTTTGTCATTTCTTTTCGTAGTATTAACGTTCAAACCCAAACCCAGTTCCATATTCAAAAATCCAAAAGCAATAAAATACGATTCTGAGATTTATCTTGCACCAACTACATTCGTTGGGAGACGACTCGAGTTATTCTATGCTACATTAGTTTAGAGGAATTCGGTACTTAAATTGTATTTGAAACCGTAACACGACAAAAGCGGTTATCACTTACCGAGCATCAAGTATGGAAAAGATAAACTTTGTGATGCATGTCAAATGGGTAAGCAAACTAAATCTGCACATAAAGGTAAAAGCACTGTAAGTACTTCCAATGCTTTAGATTTACTTCACATGGATCTATTTGATTGTAGTACTATCATATCATTGAATGGAAGTAGATATTGCTTTGTGATTATTGATGATTTTACTAGATACACATGGATATACTTTTTGAAATATAAGGACCAAACCTTAGATGTGTTCATTTCTTTTTATAGAAGGGTAGAAAATGAAAAATCATCAACCATTAAGACAATTAGAAGTGATCATGGAGGTGAATTTCAAAACCAAAGGTTTTTAGAATTTTGTCAAGACAAAGGTTATAAGCATGAGTTCTCTACTCCTAGAACACCACAACAAAATGGTGTTGTAGAGAGGAAGAACCGTGCTCTACAAGAGGCTGCATGAAGCATGCTTAATGAGTACTCACTTCCGAGTTACTTATGGGATGAAGCTGTAAATACAGCTTGCTATGTGCAAAATCGAGTCCTCATCCATAGGTTTTTAGAAAAGACTCCCCATGAACTTTGGTTTGAGAAATCACCTACGGTTAAACACCTTAGGGTGTTTGGTTGTAAGGTGTTCATCCTAAACACCAAGGATCACCTTGGAAAGTTCACGGCAAAGGCTGATGAAGGGATACTAGTCGGGTACTCTCTCGTTAGTAAAGCCTACCGAGTCTACAATAAGAAAACTAGATTAGTTGAAGAGTCTTCTGATGTGGTTTTTGAAGAAATTCCGAAATCAATTGACCAATCAGAAAATGTAGAAGGAGTTCAACTTGAACTTAGGAGACTTAGTTTGAATGAAACTCCAAGTGTTGTTGATGGTGATGAGTCTGATGACGGTGAACCTAGACAACCCATTGATCAGCCGGATCTTGAGGCTGAACTTGTGTCTAGTGAACCCGGTCAAGAAGCACCACCAACACCAAGGCAAACTAGATTAGCCTCTAGTCATCCCCAAGACCAAATTGTTGGAGACATCCATCAAGGGGTTAGGACTAGATCATTCTTCCGGAATGAGGCTAATGAAGTTGCTCTAATTTCCGAAATTGAACCTAGAAAAATTGATGAAGCATTAAATGATCCCGATTGGATTATCGCAATGCAAGATGAACTAGGTCAATTTGAGAGGAGTCAGGTTTGGGACTTAGTCCCTAGACCTAAGAGGACCACCATTATTGGAACCAAATGGGTCTTCAAGAACAAATTGAACCACAAGGGAAAAATCATTAGAAACAAGGCACGCTTGGTAGCCAAGGGCTACAGTCAAGTTGAAGGCCTTGATTATCATGAGACTTATGCTCCCGTGACACGATTAGAGTCCATCCGATTGATGCTTGCATTTGCAGCACATCGTGGTTTCAAATTATTTCAAATGGACGTCAAATCGGCCTTCCTAAATGGTTTGATTAGGGAAGAGGTCTATGTCGAACAACCTCCGGGGTTTGAGAGTACCGAATATCCAAACCACGTGTTCAAGCTCAAAAAGGCACTTTATGTTGGATCGATAGAACCGATAGAGGGGGGGGGGGTGAATATCGGTATTCTTTTTTCTTCGGAAAATTAAGAGCAAGTGCACAGCGGAAATAAAAAAAACAATAACACAGAGACACAGTCGTTTTTACTTGGTTCGGAGCCTGTGTCGACTCCTACTCCAAGGCCCACGGTCGTTGACCGTTTACTTTGGGCAATTCTATATTAGGCACAAAATAGTTTACAAAGATTACAAATTAAGTACAGTAAACTTTTTAAATAGCTCTTTTTACCGACGTCTGGAGTAGATCGAATATTTCGGGGCAGCAGGACGTCGTCGGCTCGAGTTGGAAGGATTCCGGAGCAAGGCGCGAGAGCAGAAGAGCTTTGAGGCGTTGAGAGAATTGATAACTTGAAGCCTTGGTCGAGGCTCGTTTATATAGGGCCTGGGGGCGCCCGGGATGTCGGGGGCGCCCCCCACGTGGCCTTTGATCCGCCAAAGTCTCGGTCGCGTCTGATCCTCTGGATCCGCTTTGACCGGGGCGCCCGGAGCGCTCGGGGCGCCCGTATTGACCAGGTCAAAGTTCTATCTCCTTGGCTTCGAGGGGTTCTAGTTCGAGGGTTGCGCATGGGGGCGTCCGCAGCGCAGGGGGCGCCCGGGAGCACGGGGGCGCCCGCAAGATGCACTGTCGAAGCTTGTTTCTGATTTGCGTGTTTTGTGTTCACCTTGGGGGCGCCCGGGACACTCCGGGCGCCCTACTCAGTCATTGCCTCTCTCCTTTGAGGCTTTCTGAGCTGCAGACACACGTTCCTTCGGTCCTGCATCCAGGGTTAGTCCAAAACACAACAATACATTAAGTGGTTAGATTATACAGCCTTAGCTGTCTTGGTTCTGACTTTGGTCTCCAAAATGGAGCCCTAGGTCGAACCGACGCCTACTGTTCCCTCGACGGGGAACGCGTCCTCACCTACTCCTCTCGGGAGAATTTACCTGATGCCAACCGTTCCTCTGGTTGGACTTTTGCCTGACGGTGCTTTGTCAGGTCTTGGATGCCGAGCTGCCCTTCGCTCGGTGCCTAGCATTACTTCGCTAGGGCTTTAGTCCCAAGCTGTCCTTCGCCTGGTGCCTAGCAGTCCTTCGCTAGGGCTTGGATACTGGCAGTCCTTCGCCAGTTACCTAGCAGTCCTTCGCTAGGGCTTGGATACTGGCAGTCCTTCGCCAGGTGCCTAGCAGTCCTTCGCTAGGGCTTTGTATCCTGGCAGTCCTTCGCCAGGTGCCTAGTAGCCCTTCGCTAGGACTTTGTTTCCTGGCAGTCCTTCGCCAGGTGCCTAGCATTCCTTCGCTAGGACTTTGTCTCTGCACACTTGAGTGACAACGTTAGATCACAAACAAACTTAACTTTGAATCCTTTGCCAATATCAAAACAAGGTTCGATATGGTGCTTCCTGCACCAACAATCTCCCCCTTTTTGATTTATGGCAACACAATTCAAAGTTAAGTAAAAACTTATAACAGTTAATAAAAGAAGGTAAAAACACAATGAAGTATAGGAAAAAAAACACAATGAAGTATATAAAAAATTTATCGAAATTTTTTTTTCTCATACTCCCCCTAAAACCCTGAATACTTGCAAAATACTTAACTTTGACCTTTCCTTCCCCTTTGACATATATCAAAAACAAACATGGGTGTTCAAGGGATTTTTGAGTTTTCCTAAGTGCTTTACGTCTTTAACAAAGTGTTTTTCAAAAAATGGAGTAAAAGCATTTTCACTAACAAAACTTGTTTCAAATTTTAGGCAAAATTTTTCAAAATTTAGGCAAAATTTTGAAGCTAGATTTCCCTTAAACAAAGTTTCAAATTTTGAGAATTGGGAGTAAATTTGTTTACTAAGAAAAATTTTACTTAGGAGAAAAATATGTACTAAAAAAAAATTGAAAACACTTAGAAATACTTGAAATTTTTGAAGCACTTGTTAAAAAAAATTCCTTTTTCTCTTTCCTTTTTCTCCCCCTTAATGTGAAATTCTTCTCCTTATGTTTTAGACCATTCTAAGAAAAACTTTCTTTGAAAAGGGGAAAAAAATTTTAAGAAAGAAAATTTTAATTTCACTTTTTCTACTCTCCCCCTTGGTCTTATATCAAAAAAAATTTGTAAAATATATTTTGAAAGAAATTTAAATTTGTGTATCAGAGCTTATGAAAAAAATTGAGCGAAGTAATGTCAAGTGTTATGATAATTTTAAAAAATTTAGAAAGACTGAAAAATTTATGTTCAAAATCATAATTGGAGTCAAGTGTATATGATAAACAATAAGTTTACTTGTTCTGAATATTTTGAAAAATGCACAAGAATGCAAGTACTTTATTGAGCTTTTGAAAGGCATAAGTATTTTGAAAGATATTATGAATTTGAAAAACATAAGTACTTTTAAAATATTACTAAAATTACTTGACTTATCTTTTTGAAAGTACTTACACATAACCTTTTACTTGCTTTGGTTTCTTTTCCAATCTGACACAATCCTAGGAAACCTTGTTAACTACAAGTAAATATTATTTCCAAAAGAATTTTGATAAGCCAAAATGATAGTATTTTGAAAATATATGCAAGTACATTTTGAAAAATGTATCAACTTTGGAGGCACAATATTTTACTAGACTTGGTTTATTTTCCAGTCTAACACAATCCTAGGAAGCCTTGTTAACTACAAGACCTTTCCTTAAGTGTCCTGAAAAATTTTCCAAAGTCAAGTAAATATTAATTTCAAAAGTATTCTCAATAGATTTTTAAAAGTATTCCAAAGTCACGTAAAATTTTGAAAGTGATGATATATATAAGCAAAATAATTTTACAGAATAGTATTTTGAAAGAGTAATTATTTAAGTTTTCAAAAGGATTTTAAAAGTGCAATGCATGAAAACATATAATTTTGAAAATGCTCAATAATTTTTTTAATTTGATCTCCCACTTAACTCGACCCAGTCCTAGGAAGCTTGTTGACTACAAGCGTCTTCCTCTAAGTCTTAAGGTTTGATTCAAATTATACGAATTATCTAATAATTTCAAACTTGTTAGAAATAATTTCTTTTGATTTAGACTCCCCCTAAATTTGACACATCCTCGGAGTCTTTATAGATCATTAAGTAGACCTTCCTTTGTGTCTTTAGGGTTTACTAAAATCAAAAGAATAGTTTTGAATACTAGCATGGTAATATAATTTTAGAAAATTCAATTTGAAATGATGATAATTTTAAAGCATAAACCCCGTTTTCGAAAAACATTTTGAAATGATAATGATTTTTTTTTGTAAAGCACAATTTTCGAAAAAAATATAGTGATTATTTGAAAACATAGAAAAAAAATTTTTAGGTCCAAAAAAAAAAAAATCTAAGCCCGGACTGTAGACAAAAAATATCCTAAGTAATCCCTAGGGTGACTTTTTGCCATACATGAGTAAACTAATTTTCAAAAAATGTTTGTATAATGGTAAAGGAAAGAAATAAATATTATGAAATAAATTTCAGGTTAGTGAAAAATGTTGGTGCAGGAAGCACCATATCGAACCTTGTTTTGATATTGGCAAAGGATTCAAAGTTAAGTGTTATTTGTTATCTAATATGCTCATTAAGTGTGCAGGATACAAAGTCCTAGCGAAGGACTGCTAGGCACTGGCGAAGGACTGCCAGGATACAAAGCCCTAGCGAAGGACTGCTAGGCACTGGCGAAGGACTGCCAGGATACAAAGCCCTAGCGAAGGACTGCTAGGCAACTGGCGAAGGACTGCTAGTATCCAAGCCCTAGCGAAGGAATGCTAGGCACCTGGCGAAGGAATGCCAGGGTAAAAAAGCCCTAGCGAAGGACTGCTAGGCACCGGGCGAAGGACAGCTCGGCATCCAAGCCCTGGCAAAGGACCGCCAGGCAAAAGTCCAACCAAAGGAGCGGTTGGCATCAGGTAAATTCTCCCGAGAGGAGTAGGTGAGGACGCGTTCCCCGTCGAGGGAACAGTAGGCGTCGGTTCGACCTAGGGCTCCATTTTGGAGACCAAAGTCAGAACCAAGACAGCTAAGGCTGTATAAAATAATAATTAATTATTTTATTATGTTTTGGACTAACCCTTGTTGTAGGACCGAAGGAACGTGTGTCTGCAACTCAGAGAGCCTCAAATGAGTGAGGCAGTAGCTGAGCAAGGCGCCCTAAGTGTCCAGGGCGCCCTCAAGGTGAACCAGAACCAAGCGAAGCAAAAAGGGCTTCAGCTGCTTACTGGGCAAGGCGCCCTCAGCAGCGAAGGCGCCTTCGCCAGCCAAGGCGCCCTCAGCAGCCAGGGCGCCTCCGCGCCCAAGACTGCGAAGCTTCAGCTTTATCCACAGCGAGATTTCTGCGCGGAAGAAGTCAGCGAAGGCACCCTCTACGACCAAGGCGCCCCCACGGTCAAACTTAATCCCTGTTCGAGCGGGATAGAAGTTGACCGAGCGATCTGCGGATCGCTTGACACGTGGCAGGGCGTCCCCGACGTCCAGGGCGCCCCTGGGTGCTATAAATAGCACCCAACGCCCAAGCCTTCGACATCAACTTCGTACCAAAGCTTCCACGCTCTTCTGTGCTCACGCCTTGTTCCAGAAACTGCCCAACTCGAGCGACGACGTCCTGCTACTCCGGAAAGTCAACCTACAACCGGACGTCAGTAACAGAAGAATTTTTTTATTAAAAGTTTATAGTGCTATACTTGTAAATCTCTTTCTGTAAACTGATTTTGCGTTCATATAGAATTGCCCAAAGTAAACGATCAACGATCGTGGGCCTTGGAGTAGGAGTCGACCTAGGCTCCGAACCAAGTAAAAAATACTGTGTTCGCGTGTCTGAATTTCTTTCCGCTGTGCAAATTGCTCTCTCCATAAATTTGAAAAGTTTTGTCGATATTCACCCCCCCTCTATCGACTCTATCAATCCAACAAGTGGTATCAGAGCGGGGTAGTTCAAACTTGGTGCAACCACCAGTTTGAAAGTTTTGTTTTTTCGGATTTATGAATTTTTTATTTTATTTCTTTTCTTTTTGTTAATCAACGCAACTCAATCTCGTTCGCTTTTTATTTTATATAAATAATATCTGTATTGAATTTTGAATTAACGCCTTTTTCAATTTTGAATTTTCATATTTTCACCATAAGTCTGAATTGATAAAACAAGCAATCTTTGAAATTTTGTCATAAATTTTTTTTATTATTATTTTAATATTTTTCTCGAAATTCGTGCTATTTTAATTTGAGAAAAAAAATTTCTAAACATTAAATTCCTACTTTTTCATCATTAACTAGAATTGATAAAATCAACATTTTCAGAAATTTATCATAAATTCTCTTTATTATTTTATTATTATTTCGCCTCGAAATTCGTGTAATTTTGTTTGGTTATTTTTTTTCCGCACTACTAATCCAAGACCAAGTCTTGGTACATTCTATTAATTCTTTTCTATACAAGGTTAAACTAAATGGCCAACCAAGAGTGGAACAGTGTCCGTCCACCGCTATTCTCTGGCGAGAACTTCAATCATTGGAGAAGTCAAATGGAGTTCCATCTGAATGCCCATATGGACATATGGATGATCGTTCAAACAGGGTTCTACCTCCCTACAGAAGAGGGACTATCATTTACGTGGGACCAACTGGATGAACCAACCCTGAGGATGATCGAGACGGTTGCGAGGGCAACTGCAATCCTACAATGTGGCCTAACCAAAGAGCAACTCGAGCTAGTAGGTCCATGCAGATGTGCTAGAGAAATATGGGAAAAATTGGTTAACCTTCATCAAGAAATCTCAGATGAAGAAGAAGTAAATTATCTTGCCCTTTCAGTCCAAACACAAACAACCGAGTCAGAGTCTGAACCTGAATCCAAAATCGAACCAGAATTAGACGACGAATTGACTGAGGCGGTAACCGATTTCGAATTCTTTTCAAAATTAGAATTAAATAATCAATCAGATACTATAATGGTCGAGGAAGGTGTAAATTTTAGTGCAGGGAAAACTCCTAAAGAATCACCAAAGAAGGAGCTTCAACCAGTACCCGAGTCCGATTCAGACACAAAATCAAAAGATGAGCCTAGATCCGAGGCGGCAAGAATCAAGGGGGAGATTCCCAATAAAGAACCAAAAGGTAAAAGTGTAAATTCAGATTTTAATCATGTAATTTGTTACACATGCAGGGAGAGAGGGCACTACCAAAGTGTGTGTCCGACTCGTAAGATTCGAACGACACCACCGACGGCGACAAAGGAATCAGTTCCAAAAGCACGAAGGGACAAAAGTCGCATCCAATGCTTCAAGTGCCAGGAGTTCGGGCATTACCAACGTGAATGCACAGATAAAAGAGCTACCAAGAATGCCGCACAAACAATCGACAAAGGTAAATTTACAGTATTTGTTGCTTAGTGGAGAAACAAAAGGAACGAGAGAGCTTCGGTGGAGCAGAGATCGATAGTTCTTCAGCTTGTGCTCTTGAGTTCCAGTGCTTTGAGTTCTCCACATTAAGTTTGCTGTGTTCTTGAAGTTTCCATCATTTTCGAGCAAGCAATTGAGAAGCAATCATCCATTACTTGAGCACTTGAAGGAGGGAACAAGAAGCTTGGAGTCCAACAGTGGGAAGACACGAAGAAGGGTTCTTGCGTGAGATCGCCACTGGGTGGAGCTCAGGGAAGCTTGCTGTGTTTTTGTCCTTGCTAAGTGTTTGAGTAAGATCCTTCTTGTTGTTTCTTTGTGCTTAAACTACATCCTTGTTTGAAACACACTGTGGAGAGGTTTCTCCACCGAGAAGGAGGTTGCTGAATTATCCGCTGTTAACCGGGGCTTGATCTGCCGACGATCAAGGGATCGCCCACCTTAAGGGCACGCCAAGGAGTAGGGGTAAGTTATCCCCGAACCTTGTAAAATCTCCTTATTAGCGATCTTGCTAATCTTGCTAGTTAGTTTTCGGTTTTAGTTTCTGCACATCCTGTTTTCCATACTTCCGCTGTGCTACTAACAACTTCGAGTGCAGAAATTGCTAACTCTTCAAAGAAAAAGTGATTGGCTATATTCACCCCCCCTCTCTAGCCATCTCGTCACCAACACAACTTGCTTAGACCAAAATGTTGTAGTAGCTATGATTTTATAACTGCTACAACGTATTAAGACCATAGACTAAAATGTTGTAGCTTCTATAATGTTGTATTTTCATCATAACTAGCTAATATATCATATCATTTATTATTTAAAACTAACATTATTAGTATTATTAAGATATTAAGTATTTGATTTACAAAATTAAATAATGTTTAGTGCTCAACCTACCACGGAAACTCTATTTCTCATGCATATCATAAGAAAATACAATGGAAAAGTAATGTCCACTAGTTTAAGTCCTTCATATTATCAATACAACCAAATGATCAACAAATGAAGTTGATAAGTATAGGCTCATTTGCCCGAGTCCTAGACATACCGAATAATGCAAGAATTAGAGGCCTTATGCAAAATATGTTTGATAATTGAAACTATCAAACTAAGTATTTCATCTTTCAAAATCAAAAGATTAAATTTACAAGAATAAATGATGCATTAATTCTAGGGCTTCTAGATCATGTCGATGGACTTCCTTTATATTTAGATGTAGGTTCCGCCTTACTCTACCTTAAACATTTCATAAATTGGGATTCTTCAAAAATGGAACTAGAGAATAAACTAATCAACATTAGCAAACAACTCTTGAATTTGATCTTTTGTTTAGTCAACTTTTTATTTTGCATTTTTTTTATTTCCATGTTAATTATTTTCCACTACCGAGAGTATGTCCATACTACAAGTACTATCATTAATTAATTGTGTAGATGAGTTTAAAAATTTAGATAGATATAATTGGTATAAGACTATTTATGACTATATGACCATAGATGGAGGTCATTGGTATGATGCTTTCATAGCGATCCAAGTTAAAGGGCCTTAAAGGAAATCAAACTCTAACGATGAAAGTATTTGCACAACTACTTGTGGTAAGTTGTTAAATTTTGTTATAACTTCATTGATGTATGACATTCATTCAAAATTTATAACTATTCTTATTATATTCTAGATTTGGATATGTGAACATGTCATAATCATAGAGTCATACAAGAACCATCCACTTCCCATAATCTGCCGATAGAAGTGGATAACCTCACACAGAGAAAAAATAAAGAGAATAATTGGACAACTATCTTCTGTTGAGGTTGTAAGATTGCAAACAAAGTTCCATATTGAAAACACATAGAAAAGATCATAGACTTATAAGAGAAAGATATCTCCATTGATATGAGATCTTTTGTGTAAAATCCAAAAATGAAATCATGAGAACTTAGGCCTAAAGTGGATAATATCATACCATTTTGGAGATATCTAAATTTTTTTGGTCCTAACAATTGGTATTAGAGCCCGAACTACTAGAAGATCTAACCGTCGATTGTGTATAAGAGCTATGGTATAATCGAGTCATGCGAGTATAATATTAACCTCGAATAAAGGAAGCGAGGCTTCCTTATCAGGATCAAGAGGACCAAATACCATGTAGGAAGTCTTAGTAGGTCGAGTGGATCAAGAGATAGGAAGACCTAGTAGGTCTATTAGACCGAGGGGCAGGAAGACTTGGTGGGTTGAGAATCGGACATCAAACGAATAAGTTTTCTACTTGAAGGGAACCTATGGTTGTTCATTTGAGGGAGTATTCTTGGGGTTGCAAGGTTGCAAATAACGTCTCATATTAAAACACATAGGAAAGATCATAGTCATATAAGAGAAGGATATCTCTATTGATATGATATTTTATGGATAAAACCCAAAACCAATATCATTAGGACTTAGGCTCAAAATAGACGATATCATACCATCTTAGAGATATCTAATTTCCTTCGATCTTAGCACCATCAAAAATAGAAGTTTTGTCATGCCTAAGGGAACGACATGTACGACATAAATTGGACAAATTCTCCCCTCTACGACGAACATCTAAAACCTGTGTACAAGGCCAACATGGCCACACAATAATCCTTAGCTCACACGGCTGGCAACAACAATAGATAAGAAAGACAAACAACACAAAGATAACCACACTTACCAAAGCTACGTATCGGTATGACTTATGACAACAAAAGCAACCAGACAAGCCCATCTGGGACACACAATGATACAATCCACAACCAAAAACACATCACAAGTCCACAACACTAAAGAAAATACAAGAGTACTAAAGAATACAAAATGACACTTCTTGATGGGTAGGGACTGGCTGTTGGATCCTCTCTTAGCGACTCTAAGTATATCAATATCTACTTGAAGGTAAAAATACAACAAACGGGGTGAGTTCGGGCGAACTCAACGGGTATAGACAGAAAGATATGCATGGCTAAAATAAGTTAAAGAAGCAATATAGAGTTAACAAGATATAGTCTTATAGGAGTATCAGAGAAACATAACTGAAATGATTGAATAAATGAACATACCAGAATCAGTCTATCATGCAGAAAAGCCAAGCACTCGAGGATATACATGAAAGCCAAACACTCACGGCTATGTAGATAAGCCAAGCAGCAAAAATGCATGAAATGTCAAACACTCACGGCAATGCATGAAATGTCAAACACTCGTGGCTATGCAACAATACCAGGAATATGACTGACGACACATCTCAACCACTAGGGAGCCAAGAATCATTAGTATTCAACAACACCAGAGATACAGTTGACGACCCATCTTAACCACCAGGAAGCCAAGGGCCGACAGTTATGTAACAATACCGGAGATATGGCTGACGATTCGTCTCAACCACCAGGAAGCTAAGGGTTGATAGCTATGCAACAGTACTAGGATGGTGCATGATACTAAAACTCACAACATCCACAAGATCATCAATCACACTACGATATAACATGCATACGTCCAAAACATGTATCATGACCTATCAATCATGCAATTAGGTATACATGTATGGTATGTCTAGTGATCAACCAATGCCAGGTATAACATATCAACCACTCCTATGTACATGTTGTTGGGTATGGCTTGGTGGGATTCCCTAGCGAATACTTGGTCATCCTTGAGAGACCTCTCCATGTCTACGGATTAAAAAATTAATCCGAATGGAGACCCGTCCCCCAACGACCATCTCGTCATCGTATCGTTCGGTACGAATTACAACTTGGCCAATCACAAAGATCGAGCCTTGTAATTCTCCTAACCAAACGACATGACGAGTCGATCATCGGTTTTTGTGATTATTATTGGGGGCCTATTAATTAATTATTATCTATGATTATCAAATAATCAAAACAATTAATTAACACATATCACACATAATATGATAGAACAAGAAACTAGAGCCGAGATAGAAATATATCTCTCTTTACCTCGTAGCCTTCTACCTTATGTCCCTTCCCTCCCGGACGTCGTGTGGGCGATGAGCTACCGAGAACCGAGATCACCAAGACACCAAAATATCTTCTTCTTCCACTAGTCGAAACCCTAACCCTAGGGTTAGGTACCGCCGACCCTTCTCCTCTCCATGCCTTGCGCCACCGACCACCGTGAGTCACCCACGTCCACCGGCCTACAGCAGTCCTCGAAAGGAGAGTAGAGAAGAAGATGGAGAGGATAAGACCTCTCCTTCCAACTTAAATCCGACTGAAACCTTCCCTCTTCTCAAACTTGCACCACCGTCGCCGCCGCCGCCACCGCAAGACCCTTGCGCCGCCTCCTTCCGGCCGCCGGCGCTTCCTCCATCGCCGACGCACACCACAAAAGGGAGAAGAGGCTCCTTCCTTTGTCTAGTGGTGGTTGATCACCATGAGGTTGAGGGAAGAAGAAGAACAAGAGAAGGAGATGACCTCCTCTCCTTTGCCGTGACCTAGGAGAGAGAAAGGGAAGAGAGGAGAGAAAAACTTGAGTTGGATGATTAATTGGATTATCCAGTCTTGGTTTCATGATCTCATGGGGTTTATATAGGGCTAAGGTAGGGACCAAGAGGAGGAGTTGAATCTTGGCCCATTAATGGATCTAAAACCAATCCATTAATGAAGATCCATTCCACTAAAGGATCTCCATTGAACTTCCTCACCAACCCTCATATTTTCATATGAGCTATACCTATTATGAGTCATCCATCCCCCCGTGTTTAAGATATTGAATGTCCGTCGATTAATTTAAATTACTAAAAATTTTAATTAATCGACTTCTGGCTCCTTGACTAGTATGACTCAACCTTATCATCATGTTGGATCAAATCCACATGCAGGGTTTCATTTGATCAATCTTATGAGCTCATCAAGGGGGCATCATCATCCCAACTCACTAGGACATGGATTTCATCAATAATCAATGACACACCATATAATTAAAATTATTTCTCAACTTACCGGACCTATCAATTTAGCAGAATAAATCCGGCCCATCGGTAAATCAAAGAAATAAATATTAACTATACGTACCCATTATTATATCTAGATTTAGGGATTATACTCCATAATAATCCGAGGTCTAATACAATTATCAAGTCAGTACAAATTAGATGACCTCTGGTTTTGGTCCTGCTCAATGCACACAAAGCACAGTAGTATAATTCTATGGTCAAAACAAACCACATCTAATTATGTTGATGCAGTCTGACCCTGATTGTTGTTTTGGTGTTGACACCGATTTTAGTTTAGGTTGATTAGATGATTATGATTAAGTCCTGGTTGTGGACTAGGCATACCTAGTGGGACTAGGTTTGATAAAAGCCTGACTTGGAGGGTCAGGTCCTAGCTTGAGAAGCTAGGTTGGTGAAAAGTCCTAGCTTGGAGGGCTAGGTGTGAAAAATCCTAACCTGGAGGGTTAGGTGTGGAAAAGTCCTAGCTTGGAGGGCTAGGTGTGAAAAGTCCTAACCTAGAGGGTTAGGTGTGGAAAAGTCCTAGCTTGGAGGGGTAGGTGTGAAAAGTCCTGACCTGGAGGGTTAGGTGTGGAAAGGTGTGAAAAGTCCTAGCCTGGAGGGTTAGGTGTGAAAAGTCCTAGATTGGAGGGCTAGGTGTGGAAAAGTCCTAGCTTGGAGGGCTAGGTGGATGAAATCCTAACTTGGAGGGTTAGGTGTGGAAAAATCCTAGCTTGGAGGACTAGGTGTGGAAATTCCTAACTCGGAGGGTTAGGTGATTGGAAATCCCGGTGAGTGAAGCCGGGTCCTGGTGAGTGAAGCCAGGTTGACTGAAGTCCCGGTCAGTGAAGCTGGGCACGGAGTCTTGGTCCGAGGGACTAAGCACGAGTCAGGGGAGGCTGGGAGCCAATTCTCTTGACTTAGAGTGGGTTTGGCCTTGCCCGGATCAGTCTGGTGACCGATCAAGGAAGTTAGCATGGAGTTCCCTCGTGGATCAGTCTGGTGACCGATCCAGCAATGTCTAATTAGTCTGGTGACCGATCAGGGAGCTTCCAGTAACTTTGGCAAACCTACTGTTCGGCTCCTGATCGGTCTGGTGACCGATCAGGGAGGAACCTTGATCGATCAACCTAAACGATCAACTGTCGCGAGCTTTCTCACCCTGACCGATCATGTTGGAGGCTGATCGGTCTGGGATCATCCTGATCAGTCTGGTGACCGATCTGTTGGGACCAGGTGTATGTTGACATGGATACGGGTTCGTAATTTTTAAAAATAATTACGTGCAGCGGAAGAATTAGCATAAATAATTTCTCAAATTATTTTTAACCACGTATCTAGCATGCAACCTTATGATGTGTAGACATGATCATAAATTAAAATTTTGCAAAAAGTAAACTAATTTACTCATTACCTCGCGTAACTCGAAGTAAGGGACGAGATCCAACCGTAGCGTCCCTTGGAAGCTCCGCCTCTATTCGCGTCCACGCCGAGTTCTCTTCGGGATGACTTCGCAAAGCCACGAGTTTTGTGCCGACGAGAACTACTAGATTCTCCAAAGGCACAACTAGAATATTAAGAGAGAGATGGAAACTAACCACCAAGTAACGGAATCAAGATTCCGGGAAGGGAAGGAGGGAGTCGCAACCCACTTCTTCTTCTTCTTTGGCACCTTCTTGGTGGAGGAGGCTCACGGCAACCCTAGGCGATGCGCCGACCCTAGGGGAGGAGAGAGGGCACCAGCCCTAGAGAGAGAAAGGGGGTGCCGACCCTAGAGAGAGAAAGGGGCGTCGGCCCTAGAGAGAGAGAGGGAGAGAATAAGAGAGAGAGAGAGAGAGCTTGCTACTTTATCTCTTCATTGGAATTCAAGCATTGTCTTGGTTCCTTTATATAGTAGCCTCTCCATCGCCAAGTCTCCCTTTTAACGGAATAAATTTTCATAAGAAATTTATCCTATAAATTTTCTTATGAATTATTCCGTTATGCCAAGTTTTATTATAACTAAATTTATAATAAAAACAAACACATCTCTCCTTTTATTATGGAATAAAATTTATAAGAAATTTATTATATAAATTTTTCTTATCATCGAAAAATCAATTCATAATTGATTTTATAAAATAAAATAAACCAATCCATGGTTCATTTTAATTTCCATAAAAAGAATAAATTTATTATATAAATTTTTCTCATCATGGAAAAATCAATTCATAATTGATTTTATAAAATAAAATAAACCAATCCATGATTCATTTTAATTTCCATAAAAAGAATAAATTAATTAATAATTTTTTTTATTATGGAAAAATCAATTCATTATTGATTTTATAAAATAAACCAATCAATGGTTCATTTTAATTTCCATAAAAAGAATAAATTTATTATATAAATTTTTCTTATAATGGAAAAATCAATTCATAATTGATTTTATAAAATAAAATAAACCAATCCAAGGTTTATTTTAATTTCCATGAAAATAAATCTCTTTATATAAATTTCTTTATATAAATTTATTTATCCATAATTTTATAAAACAAATCGCGCTTGATTTATTTTATAATTTAAACCAAATAAATTGTTTTCCCTCCTTTATTGTGGCCGGCCAAACCAAAGAGGGTGGGCACCCTCTTTGGCCGGCCACAACAAGCCAAACCCTTGCGAATTAAACTTATTTAATTCGTCCAATAAGCCTTTAAAAGACATAGCCATTTTAAGCTTCCGATGCGCCTCTGATAAATTCAGATTCGACTTATTTCTCTTGATTGGAAAATCTAATTTTCAACTCGTTTTAAATCCCTCGGATTACTCGTAGTGCATGTGACTAAATAGGCTTTCGATTTATGTTGGTCGTCTATAATTCATCAATTATAGAACGATCATGAGTGACACTTAGTAGTACATCATGATCCCCAATTAATCGAAAGATCAACGGTTGACCTCAGAAATTATTCTGAAACCCTTCAGCAGCTCTAATGAATCGTGCCTCATTCCCTTCACCATCTTATACCCACTTGGTTGAGGACATGGTCTATGTGTGTCAGTCCCCACTAGGCTGACTACGTCACACCTAGCCCAAGTAACGTTCTCTCGTCCTTTGGATTCTAATTACTCTCATGTATTTAAGAGACTCATACACTAAACATGTCATGCTCTGGCGAGAGGCTTTGAGTAACAATCCGACGATAGGCCTTGGGTATACATCTCCTCGCAAGGAGTGGTGAATCCTTTGTAGGTTGTTCAAACATCTTCGGGCACTTCGGCTTATACCCAACCATCCTGGGTCCACACCTCCTTGGAGATGCTTGCTTAAGATGTTAAAGTATAAGTCTCCATGACCAAGATGACTTGAACACCGCAAGTCAAAGGAACATCGCACTTAAGCTGCAGTAAGAACTTCACTGGCATGTCTATATATAGACTACCATGTGAAGTTTTACAGCCAGTCACTCCAATGAACTAGTTCCCTTAACTAGCATTCATGTTTGTCTTCGGACATCCCAATGTCACCAGCTAGTGAGAATCAGCTGATTAGAGAATAACCCATGCTAGTCTCAACAGAATTGATAGTGTCCTTATTTATCAATTCATCGACTAGGGACAATTTTAAAACTTCACAATTGCACATGTAGAGATAATCACTAGTTGTGAATTCATCACAAATTCTCTCATGCTGTGAATTGTATTGTGGACATTCAGTAAATGAGTTTAAGATCCCAATGAAATACACAGGCATGTATACTCAAATAGTGAATATTTATTTATTAAAATAAATGTTTACAATCATAAGGCGATTGCCTTAGGACACTTCTCTCATATTACTAACAAACTTCCACTTGGCCTAATGCCAATCGCTACGGTATCCAATACCACAGGCTCTAACATGACCCTCAAACTTACTTTGAGGCAAGGCCTTAGTTAAAGGATCCGCTAAATTCCTTTCAGTGGGAATTTTCTCAATTTGTATATCATTCCTACTTATAATCTCTCTGATTAGATGATAGCGGCGAAGCACATGTTTGGATCGCTGATGAGACCTTGGTTCCTTTGCTTGTGCAATAGCTCCATTGTTGTCGCAATAAACCGGTATTGCTTCATCAATGGTTGGAACCTCACCAAGTTTTGAGACAAACTTCTTAATCCAGATTGCTTCCGTGGTAGAATCCGCTATTGTGTCTTGTTTGGAACTCTTCCAACTTATTGCGCCTCCATTTAAAGTAAATACGTATCCAGACTGAGATTTGGAGTCATCCTTATTTGTCTGGAAATTGGCATCTGTATACCCACGTATTACCATATCTCCTTCTCCATATATTAGGAACACATCCTTAGTTCTTCTTAAGTACTTAAGGATTGTCTTGACAGCCGCCCAATGATCCATTCCTGGATCAGACTGGTATCTGCTCGTGACGCTTAGAGCATACGATACATCAGGCCTAGTACATAACATAGCATACATGATAGATCCTATCGCGGATGCATAAGGAATCTTATTCACGCAAATCCTCTCGTCTTCTGTGCGCGGACACATAGACTTTGAAAGGTTGATCCCATGCCTGATGGGAAGGTAACCTTTCTTGGATTGCGACATGCTAAACCTTTTTAGCACTCGGTCTATATATGTAGACTGCGAAAGACCAAGCAACCATTTTGATCTATCTCTATAGATTCTAATCCCAAGGATATAGGTTGCTTCTCCCAGGTTTTTCATGGAGAAAGTTTTGGACAACCAAATTTTAACAGACTGTAAGACTGATATATCATTTCCTATAAGTAATATGTCATCGACATATAATACTAGGAATACGACTGCACTCCTACTAACCTTCTTGTACACACAAGGTTCGTCAGGATTTTGTGAGAAATCAAACTCTTTGATTGTCTCATCAAAACGGATGTTCCAGCTCCTGGATGCTTGCTTCAGTCCATATATGGATCGTCAAAGCTTGCATACTTTGGTTTTATCAACCGATGTGAAACCTTCAAGTTGTATCATGTATACATCCTCAAGCAGGTTTCCATTAAGGAAAGCTGTTTTCACATGCATTTGCCATATCTCATAATCATAATGAGCTGCTATTGCTAGGAGCATCCGAATGGATATAAGCATAGCTACTGGCGAATAGGTTTCGTCATAATCAATTCCTTGTTTCTGACGATATCCTTTTGCCACTAGTCTAGCCTTAAAGGTAACAACATTACCTTCCATGTCGATTTTCTTCTTGAAAACCCACTTGCACCCTATGGGCTTAATCCCTTTAGGTGGGTTAACCAAGTCCCATACTTGATTTTCGTACATGGAATCCATTTCCGACTTCATGGCTTCAAGCCATTTGTCCCTTTCTGAATTTTTCAGAACATCTTCATAACTGATAGGTTCGTCATCGCTTATGAGTAACACGTCGTTCGATTCACTTATGAGAAATCCGTATCTCTCTGGAATATTGCATGTCCTATCAGACCTACGAAGAGGTGGTGTTGTTTTAGGTTCAACTTATAGCTCATCATTATGAGTTATTGGTTGTGGGTCTAGACTAGGTGTCTCTGTAATGTCTATTGAAGTTTCTTGAACTTCATCAAGTTCAATGCCACTCCCACTGTTTTCTTGTAAAATAAATTCTTTTCCCAGAAATACAGCATGCCTTGAAACAAACACCTCTTGTTCCAAGGGATGATAAAATTGGTAACCCTTTGTTTCCTTAGGGTATCCAATAAATAGACATTTATCAGACTTAGCATCCAATTTGTCTGATACAGTCCGCATCACATAAGCAGAACAACCCCATATCTTAAGGTGAGTTAAGTGAGGTTTCTTACTATTCCATGTCTCATATGGAGTAGTAGAGACTACCTTGGTCGGGACTCTGTTTAGCAAGTAAACAGCTGTCTTAAGTGCATAGCCCCAAAAGGATTTTGGAAGAGTTGTATGATTCATCATAGACCTAACCATGTCCATCAAGATTCGGTTGCGTCTCACAGATACACCATTATGCTGTGGTGTATACGGCGGAGTCCATTGAGATAATATGCCATTGTCCCTAAGATAATCTTGAAACTCTTGACTTAAATATTCACCACCCCGATCGGATCGAAGTATCTTAATACTTTTGCCAAGCTGTTTCTCTACTTCATTTCTGAACTCTTTGAATTTCTCAAAAGCTTCAGATTTGTGTTTCATCAAGAACACATACCCGAATCGTGAGTGATCATCGATAAAGGTAATGAAGTAGCTATAGCCTCCTTGTGCAAGAGTTGACATTGGTCCACATACATCAGTATGTATTAGACCAAGCAATTCTCCCACTGGATTACCTTTTCCGAAAAAGGGTAATTTGGTCATCTTGCCTTTTAAGCATGATTCGCATGTATCAAATGAACCGGGTTCAAATAATTCCAGAATTCCACATCGGTGTAATTTGGTCATGCGTTTCATACTTACATGGCCAAGACGACAATGCCACGTATAGGAGTCTATTCGATTATCTATTCAAGCACATTTGTTGCTAACTTCGATATTGAAAACGTCACCGGATAAATCTAACGTGTAGATACCATTGCACAAATTTCCGGTCCCATAAAGAACACCATTTAAAGTTATGTAACAACAATTGTTACTAAAAGTTAAATGATAACCCTTTTCATTCATACATGAAATAGATACAATGTTCTTTATTAACGAAGGAACAAAATAACAATTATCCAATTCTAAGACACGTCCAGTAGGGAGCTTTAGCAAATATGTTCCGATGTCAATAGCAGCAATATTTGCTCCATTTCCAACTCGCAAATTCGCTTCTCCCTTGACGAGTCTTCTTCTATTCCTTAGCCCTTGTATGTCATTACATATATGTGAGCTACACCCAGTATCAAGTACCCAGTTGTACGAGGAAATAGAGTGACATTCAATAACGAAGATGCCTGAAGAGGATGGGGAATCGGATGCCTTCTTCTTCAAGGACTCAAGATAAACCTTGCAGTTTCTTCGCCAGTGGCCCTCCTTGCCACAGTGATGGCAAATGCCTTTTGGTGCCTTTTCAATCCTTTTGTCCTTAGTTAACTTATTGGTGTCCAAAATGGAATGCAAATTCAGAGAAGACATGATCGAGTGATTATCCTAGAAATACAAATTGAGCTTATGTGAGAAGAATGATAAAGAATGCATCAATATACATTAATTAAATCCTATTTATTTTTCGAATTGAATAGCCCTTTTTATCAATTCGGGAGATCGTAGGAGCATCTCCAATAGGTTGATATCCAACCATAGATAAGAACAATCATGGCTGTGGCCATCAAGTTATTCTTAGCTATGAATGTAGGTAATTATACCGATTACACATCACATATATGTAACTATCACTTTATGCTATCAACTAATTGAATGTTTGCATAAATCATTAGGTTGTTAACTCATTAACAAGTATGTAACATTTTACATAGCACCCAACTGCACCTCTCTTTACATCGACCTTGGCTGTGGCACAACAAATCGATGCTCCAAGCTTAAGGCTGACCCATTAATCAAGAAATAGTTTTAATATGGTTGGAGCTCATTCAACCATTTAGTCAGGCTTGGATGTGTCCAACAACCGAAACTAAGGATTGACCTCTGACTCCAACTATATTAATCATAAACTAATTCCATGGTTTGAACATGTTGAGGTTCAAGCCGGGCATGGATGTGTCCATCAACCCAAACGAGAAACAAAACTCCGATTCTGACCATATTAATGGAAGGTGTTAGCCTTAATATTTTGTAAGGGGTTTTGGGTCTCATCCTTTATTTTCTAAGCACATTCATGACATATAATTATGTCATGACTAACGATTTCCTTAATAAAGTATGTATGTGACTTAATTTATCAAGTCTCATTAATTAAATTAGGAACCGGATTTCCTAATTCTAATTTCATACTTTATTCAAGGAATTGTTTTGGAAAATAATTTCCTAAATTGTCATAATCAATTTCGGAAATAATATGTTTAAGACTTTGATTTCTCTAAATCAAATCTTATTAAATTAATAGACAGATTCCCTTAATTCAACCACATATTATTTTAATAAAAATCTCTTTTAAGAAAACTCTATAGGAAACCATTTTCCTAGTTAATTTTGGAGACAACAATATGTAAGAGCATCACCTCTTAAATCAAATTTCCAAGATTTGATCATATATTTGATTCATGGATTAATTAATTACAATAAATTATTTTCTAAGGGTGGCTCCCCGAGGCTCAGATACCCAAAGAAAAGAAATTTGTCGTAAATCCAATTTGGTCTGCTCCCCGAGGCGTAACCAAATTAAACATGGCAATTTTATTCAAAATGAGAAATTAAATTATAACAACTAACTTTAAATTGGACGGTTCCCCGAGGCTCAATCCAAAATAAAGACTTTTGTTAATAATTTAAAACCAATTCGAATTTAATTGTCAATTAATGATTCATAAATTTGTCTAGACTTTATTGAAAGAAAGTACCCAAAATTGCGAGATTTCATAATAGGTTTTCAGAATAATTGTAAGTTTATGGTACAAAGAAAACTTACATATTTCCAAAATTAGAAAATTTCCAAAATGAGAAATTTCTAAAATTGGAAAGTTTCCAAAAATGGGAAGTTTTCACAATTATCATAAAATTTTAGAAACTAGGATATTTCAAAAGTTTGCGAAATTTCATGAGGATTTCCAAACTTCGAAATTCCTAAATCTAAAATTTATCATAATTGGAAAGTTTTCATAATTGAAAAATTTTCCAAAATTGAGATCATGACAAAGTTTTCCGCAAAACAATTATATGATTATGTCGAACACTAACCGGCTCTGATACCACTATTGGGACCGGGTGCATGTTGACATGGATATGGGTTCGTAATTTTAAAAAATAATTACGTGCAGCGGAAGAATTAGCATAAATAATTTCTCAAATTATTTTTAACCACGTATCTAGCATTCAACCATATGATGTGTGGACATGATCATAAATTAAAATTTTGCAGAAAGTAAACTAATTTACTCATTACCTCGCGTAACTCGAAGTAAGGGACGAGATCCAACCGTAGCGTCCCTTGGAAGCTCCGCCTCTATTCGCGTCCACGCCGAGTTCTCTTCGGGATGACTTCGCAAAGCCACGAGTTTTGTGCCAACGAGAACTACTAGATTCTCCAAAGGCACAACTAGAATATCAAGAGAGAGAGATGGAAACTAACCACCAAGCAACGAAATCAAGATTCCGGGAAGGGAAGGAGGGAGTCGCGACCCGCTTCTTCTTCTTTTTTGGCACCTTCTTGGTGGAGGAGGCTCACGGCAACCCTAGGCGACGTGCCGGCCCTAGGGGAGGAGAGAGGGCGTCGGCCCTAGAGAGAGAAAGGGGGCACCGGCCCTAGAGAGAGAAAGGGGCGCCGACCCTAGAGAGAGAGAGAGGGAGAGAATAAGAGAGAGAGAGAGAGCTTGCTACTTTATCTCTTCATTGGAATTCAAGCCTTGCCTTGGTTCCTTTATATAGAAGCCTCTCCATCACCAAGTCTCCCTTTTAACGGAATAAATTTTCATAAGAAATTTATCCTATAAATTTTCTTATGAATTATTCCGTTATGCCAAGTTTTATTATAACTAAATTTATAATAAAAACAAACACATCTCTCCTTTTATTATGGAATAAAATTTATAAGAAATTTATTATATAAATTTTTCTTATCATGGAAAAATTAATTCATAATTGATTTTATAAAATAAAATAAACCAATCCATGGTTCATTTTAATTTCCATAAAAAGAATAAATTTATTATATAAATTTTTCTCATCATGGAAAAATCAATTCATAATTGATTTTATAAAATAAAAAAAACCAATCCATGGTTCATTTTAATTTTCATAAAAAGAATAAATTTATTATATAAATTTTTTTTATCATTGAAAAATCAATTCATTATTGATTTTATAAAATAAACCAATCCATGGTTCATTTTAATTTCCATAAAAAGAATAAATTTATTATATAAATTTTTCTTATCATGGAAAAATCAATTCATAATTGATTTTATAAAATAAAATAAACCAATCCAAGGTTTATTTTAATTCCCATGAAAATAAATCTCTTTATATAAATTTCTTTATATAAATTTATAAAACAAATCGCACTTGATTTATTTTATAATTTAAACCAAATAAATTGGTTTCCCTCCTTTATTGTGGTCGGCCAAACCAAAGAGGGTGGGCACCCTCTTTGGCCGGCCACACCAAGCCAATCCCTTGCGAATTAAACTCATTTAATTCGTCCAATAAGCCTTTAAAAGACTTAGCCATTTTAAGCTTCCGATGCGCCTCTGATAAATTCAGATTCGACTTATTTCTCTTGATTGGAAAATCTAATTTTCAACTCGTTTTAAATCCCTCGGATTACTCGTAGTGCGTGTGACTAAATAGGCTTTCGATTTATGTTGGCCGTCTATAATTCATCAATTATAGAACGATCATGAGTGGCACCTAGTAGTACATCATGATCCCCAATTAATCGAAAGATCAACGGTTGACCTTAGAAATTATTCTGAAACCCTTCAGCAGCTCTAATGAATCGTGCCTCATTCCCTTCACCATCTTATACCCACTTGGTTCAGGACATGGTCTATGTGTGTCAGTCCCCACTAGGCTGACTACGTCACACCTAGCCCAAGTAACGTTCTCTCGTCCTTTGGATTCTAATTACTCTCATGTATTTAAGAGACTCATACTCTAAACATGTCATGCTCTGCCAGAGGCTTTGAGTAACAATCCGACGATAGGCCTTGGGTATACATCTCCTCGCAAGGAGTGGTGAATCCTTTGTAGGCTGTTCAAACATCTTCGGGCACTTCGGCTTGTACCCAACCATCCTGGGTCCACACCTCCTTGGAGATGCTTGCTTAAGATGTTAAAGTATAAGTCTCCATGACCAAGATGACTTGAACACCGCAAGTCAAAGGAACATCACACTTAAGCTGTAGTAAGAACTTCACTGACATGTCTATATATAGACTACCATGTGAAGTTTTACAGCCAGTCACTCCAATGAACTAGTTCCCTTAACTAGCATTCATGTTTATCTCCGGACATCCCAATGTCACCAGCCAGTGAGAATCAGCTGATTAGAGAATAACCCATGCTATTCTCAACAGAATTGATAGTGTCCTTATTTATCAATTCATCAACTAGGGACAATTTCAATACTTCACAATTGCACATGTAGAGATAATCACTAGTTGTGAATTCATCACAAATTCTCTCATGCTGTGAATTGTATTGTGGACATTCAGTAAATGAGTTTAAGATCCCAATCAAATACATAGACATGTATACTCAAATAGTGAATATTCATTTATTAAAATAAATGTTTATAATCATAAGGCGATTGCCTTAGGACACTTCTCTCATATTACTATCACGATCAACAGTGTATTTCAGGCGGGATTGTGGCATGCAGATTTCAGGATCGGTTTGGTGACCGATCTAGAGACCGGTCAGGGTGACCGATCATACGAGCTTGCGATCCCAGGTTTCTCACTTGTGACCGATCAAGCGGGAGCCTGATCGGTCTGGGATCATTCTGATCGGTCCGGTGACCGATCACTTTAATTCAAATGCACTATCAGACGCTCTGATCACGTCTGAACACATCTGATCCCTCTGCTCTTAATCTCTGATACTTGATTCTCAGCTTGATTTACTGTGCTAATGATCTGATCATGATTGCAGGTGACAGGAATGGATTCAAACTCTCGAGGAGAGTCAATGGGAGTCTTTCCTTGGAGCAGGTTTGTCCGTTTTCCATCTCAGGTTGCAACGGACGCTGGCGCTGCTGGAGCTGCTGACTGGGGCTCGGCTGAGGGAAGCTCAGGGAGTCTGCATTGAGCAGCTGGAGGCTGCAGTGAGGTCGTGACTTGGCGATCAGTAAGCTGAGACTTAAGCGTTTGGTGGCAAACAAGTCTTAGTAACAAAACAAGAAACAGTAACGAAGTTCTCAACATTGTGCTCTTGCGACAACTCTGTTCCATCATCTCTTGAGCAAGCAACTGTGAATCTGAAGCAACCTTCTGTTACTTGAGCATTTGGAAGAGAAACAAGAAGCTTGGCGAGTCCATCAGCGAGAAGACATGAAGAAGGGAGTGCTTACGTGTGATTTGCGGTGGGTGGAGCTAGGTGAAAAGTTTGCTTGTGTTCTTGTGGTTCCAAGTGCTATGTAAGATCCTTCTTGTGTTTCCTGTACTTTATACTTGATCCATCTTGAAACGCTGTGGAGAGGTTGCTCCACCAAGGGATCGCCCACCTTACGGGCACGCCAAGGAGTAGGGGCAAGTTATTCCCGAACCTTGTAAATCCTCTTTGTTAGCGTTTTGTGTTCGCGCTTAGTTTAGGTTTTAGTTTTTGCAACTCTGTTTTTGCTTTCGCTGCGCTATTAACCCAACTGCAGAGAAACCTAAAATCGTAAGAAGTGGGTGTCTGGCTATATTCACCCCCCTCTCTAGCCATCCAAGTTCCAACAAGTGGTATCAGAGCTTGGGGCTCTGTTCAAGCGGATTAACAACCGAGAGCTATCAACAATGGCGTTGAGAGATGGATTTAGCACAACCCGACCTCCCTTCTTCGATGGAGCAGATTTTCAATATTGGAGATCGAAGATGGAGTACTATCTAAAGATGGACATCAACACATGGTTCGCTGTGAAGGAGGGTTTCTCCCCTCCAAAGGATGATGAAGGAAAAGAATTGGAATCTTGGCGTTGGACTGCTGAGCAAACCCAGAAAAGTGAAGACGACGCGAAGGCGATGGTAACTTTGCAATGTGGCATGAACAAAGACCAACTCATCAAGGTTGGTCCCTTTACGAGTGCAAAGGATTTGTGGAATAAGCTCATTGAACTCTATGAGGGCACCCGAGATTCAAGAATCGCCAAGAGGGATTTGTTCCTCAACCAACTACAAAACCTCTCCATGAAGGAGAATGAAACGGTGAGTGAACTACATAGTCGGTTCAAGGAAGTCCTCAATGGCCTCCACTCTATTGATGAAAAGGTCGAGAACCGCGACCTTGTAAGGTATGTGCTTAAAGCTTTTCCAAGGAATACTTTGTGGTCATCCATGGTGGATGCCTACAAAGTATCTAAGGATTTATCAATTGTAAAACTAGATGATTTATTTTGTGAAATGGAGCTATATGAGATGGCTAACAAAGGCCCCAAGGAGAAGGAGATTGCCTTAGTTGCAGGGGAAAGGACCAAGCAGAAGAAGGAGAAGAAGTAGGAGAAGGAAGTCTCTTCATCTTCATCCTCATCCGAAACCGAATCTGAGTCCGAGGAAGATGGCAGTGGGTCTTCTTCCTCTGAGATGACGAATTTTGTTAGAAGAATGATGAGGAAGAGTCGGCGCTTTAAGGGCAAAGGTAACCCAAGTGAAGTTAAGTTTGATAAGACTAATATTACTTGCTATGAATGTAGTAAGAAAGGGCACTTCAAGAAGGACTGCCCAAAGCTCAAAAAGAAGGAGGATAATGTTGAGACCGGGTGCATGTTGACAAGGATACGGGTTCATAAATTTTAAAATTTTTACGTGCAGCGGAAAAATTAGCATAAAATAATTTCTCAAATTATTTTAACCACGTATCTAGCATGAAATCTTTTGATGTGTGGACATGATCATAAATTAAAACTTTGCAGAAAAGTAAACTAATTTACTAAGTACCTCGCGTAACTTGAAATAAGGGACGAGCTCCGCCTCTATTCACGTCCACACCGAGTTCTCTTCGGGATGACTTCGCAAAGTCACGAGTTTTGTGCCGACGAGAACTACTAGATTCTCTAAAGGCACAACTAGAAGATCAAGAGAGAAGAAAGGAAACTAACCACCAAGTAACGAAATCAAAATTCCGGGAAGAGAGAAGTTGTGACCCGCTTCTTCTTCTTCTTCTTTGGCTCCTCCTTGGTTGATGTTGCTCACGCCAACCCTAGAAGTCGAGGATGGTGCGCCGGCCCTAAGGGGAGCAAGGGGCGCCGGCCCTAAGGGGAGCAAGGGGCGCCGGCCCTAATATGAACAAGGGGCGCCGGCCCTAAGGGGAAGAGAAAGGGAGAGAATAAGAGAGAGAGGGAGAGAATTAATCTCTTGATTACTCAATTAATTGGAATTCAAGGCTAGCCTTTGGTTCCTATATATAGTAGCCTCTCCCTTGCCAAGTCTCCCTCTTAACGGAATTTTCATAAGAAATTTATCCTATAAATTCTCTTATGAATTATTCTGTTTAAGCCAAGTTTTATTATAACTAACTTTATAATAAAACAAATACTTCTCTCTTTTAATTATGGAATAAAATTTGTATAAAATTTTCTTATCATGGATAAATCAATTCATAATTGATTTTACAAATTAAAATTAAACCAATTCATGGTTCATTTTAATTTCCATAAAAAGAATAAATTTCTACAAATTTCTTTATAAATCTCTTTATATAAATTTCTTTATATATCAATTTATTTATCCATAATTTTATAAAACAAATCGCGCTAGATTTATTTTATTAATTAAACCAAATAAATTGGTTTCTCCCTTTGTATTGGCCGGCCAAACCAAGAGGGTGGACACCCTCTTTGGCCGGCCAAACCGAGCCGAACCCATCGCGAATTAAACTCATTTAATTCGCCCAATAAGCCTTCAAAAGACTTAGCCATTTTTAGCTTCCATTGCGCCTCTGATAAATTCAGATTCGACTTATTTCTCTTGATCGAAAAATCTAATTTTCAACTCATTTTAAATCCCTCGGATTACTCGTAGTGCGTGTGACTAAATAGGCTTTCGATTTATGTTGGCCGTCTATAATCAACCAATTATAGAACGATCATGAGTGACACCTAGTAGTACATCATGACCCCCAATTAATCGAAAGATCAACGGTTGACCTCAGAAATATTTCTGAAACCCTTCAGCAGCTCTAATGAATCGTGTCTCATTCCCTTCACCATCTTATACCCACTTGGTTCAGGACATGGTCTGTTTGTGTCAGTCCCCACTAGACTGACTACGTCACACCTAGCCCAAGTAGTGTCTATCTCGTCCTTTGGATTTCTAATTACTCTCATGTATTAAAGAGACTCATACTCTAAACATGATATGCTCTGGCCAGAGGCTTTGAGTAACAATCCGACGATAGGCCTGGGTATACATCTCCTCGCACGGAGTGGTGAATCCTTTGTAGGCTATTCAAACATCTTCGGGTACTTCGGCTTATACCCAATCATCCTGGGTCCACACCTCCTTGGAGACGCTTGCTTAAGATGTTAAAGTATAAGTCTCCATGACCAAGATGACTTGAACACCGCAAGTCAAACGAACATCGCACTTAAGCTGCAGTAAGAACTTAATTGACATATCTATATATAGATTACCATATGAAGTTTTACGGCTAGTCACTCCAATAAACTAGTTCCCTTAACTAGCATCCATGTTTATCTCCGGACATCCCAATGTCACCAGCCAGTGAGAATCAGCTGATTAGAGAATAACTCATGCTAGTCTCAACAGAATTGATAGTGTCCGTTTTTATCAATTCATCGACTAGGGATATTTTCAATACTTCACAATTGCACATTTAGAGATAATCACTAGTTGTGATCCCATCACAAATTCTCTTATGCTGTGAATTGTATTGCGGGCATTCAGTAGATGAGTTTAAGATCTCAATCAAATACACAAACATGTATACTCAAATAGTGAATTATCATTTATTAAAATAAATGTTTACAACATAAGGCGATTGCCTTAGGACACTTCTCTCATATCACTAACAGATAAATCCAAGAAGAAGAGGAAGGCCTTAAAGGCCACTTGGGATGAATCCTCCTCAAGCTCATCCGAAGAGGAGAAGGATGAGAAGAGTACACGACATGTGGCACTCATGGCATTGGAAGATCAAGAGAGAAGTGATGAATCGAGTGGCTCATCAAACGCGGCTTCATCATCTTCGGATGATGAAGAGGTAATCACTCCCGAACTCGATAAATGCTATAGAGCAATTGCTTATTTAACCGATTTATTGAAAAAATCAAAAGCAAAAATTAAATCATTGAAATTAGAGGTTGAACAATTGACATCCTCTAGGGAAGAGGATGTGGATGATTTACATGTAGAAATGCTTGAGGATAAAAACAAATCTTTGAAGAGTGAAGTTGAGAGACTCAAGGGTATTCTTGAGAAATTCTCAACTAGCTCAAAGACTCTAGACATGATTTTGAATGCCCAAAGGGCAGTCTACAATAGGGCCGATATTGGTTACCGACCCAAAGAACCATCATTTGTGTCCCTAATGTCTAGGACTGATGTTAGACAATCTAAAACACCTAGAGTTCAAAGAAAAGTAGTCAAGGTATGGGTGCCTAAGTCTTGCTTAGTAGGTGCTTTAGGTCCCAAAGTTTGGGTACCTAAATCTTCTATTTTTCGGATTGTGTAGGTTGTGATTGAGGGGGAGCATCTATCAACTTGGTTCATTGATAGTGGGTGCTCCAAACATATGACTGGTGATAAATCATTATTCACTACCCTTCAATGCAAAAATAGAGGTAATGTTTCCTTTGGAAATAATGGTAATCTTAAGGTCATAAGAATAGGAGACATTCAAATATCCGAATGTCTTAGGATTAAGAATGTCCTTCTAGTCAAGGGGATGCCATTTAATCTCCTAAGTATCAGTCAATTGTGTGATGCGGGTTACACAATTGATTTCAAATCAAGTCAATGTCTAGTTAGACAACATGACAACTTTGACACGGTACTAGTATGAACAAGAGTAGATAACATTTATCAAGTTTCCTTTAAAAGTGCTACTAATGCTTTTGCTAAGTGTCTCATGTCAAGAGAAGATGAGTCCACCCTTTGGCACCGGAGACTAGCACACGTGAACATGAAAAATATCCGGAAGTTAGCCAACAAGATATTAGTACGTGGCTTACCAAGCATCAAGTATGAAAAGGACAAACTTTGTGATGTATGTCAAATGGGTAAGCAAACAAAATCTGCACATAAAGGTAAAAGCACTGTAAGTACTTCTACCGTATTGGATTTACTTCACATGGACTTGTTTAATTGTAGTACAATCATATCTTTGAATGGTAGTAGATATTATTTTGCTATCATTGATGATTTTACTAGATATACATGGACTTATTTTCTAAAATATAAGGACCAAACCTTAGATGCCTTTATTTCATTCTGTAGAAGAGTTGAAAATGAAAAATCATCAACAATTAAAACAATAAGAAGTGATCATGGAGGTGAATTCCAAAATCAAAGATTTTTAGAGTTTTGTCAAGATAGAGGGTATAGGCATGAGTTCTCCACTCCTAGAACACCACAACAAAATGGTGTTGTAGAGAGGAAGAACCGAGTCCTACAAGAGGCTGCACGAAGCATGCTCAATAAGTACTCATTACCGGGGTACTTGTGGGCCGAAGCTGTAAACACAGCTTGCTACTTGCAAAACTGAGTCCTCATCCATAGATTCTTAGGAAAGACTCCTCATGAACTTTGGTTTGGAAAACCACCTACGGTTAAACATCTTAGGGTGTTTGGTATTAAGATGTTCATTCTAAACACCAAGGACCATCTTGGAATGTTCACAGCAAAAGCTGATGAAGGGATACTGGTCAGGTATCCCTCGTTAGCAAAGCTTACAAAGTCTACAACAAGAATCTAGACTGGTTGAAGAGTCTTCTGATGTTGTTTTTGAGGAAATTCCCAAAGTAAATGATCAATCAGAAGATGTTGAAGGAGCTCAATTCGAACTCAGATGACTGGGTTTGGATGAAAGTCCAAATGTTGTAGATGGTGGTGATGAGTCTGATGACGGTGAGCCTAGACAACCCATAGATCAATCGGATCCTGAGGCTCAGTTAGTGTCTAGTGACACCATTCAAGAAGCACTGCACCACCAACACCAAGGACAACTAGGTTAGCCTCTAGCCATCCCCAAGATCAAATTGTTGGAGACATCCACCATGGGATTAGGACTAGATCATTCTTCCGGAATGAGGCTAATGAAGTTGCCCTAATTTTCGAAATTGAACCTAGAAAAATGACGAGGCATTAAATGATCCCAATTGGATCATTGTCATGCAAGATGAACTAGGTCAATTCGAAAGAAGTCAAGTTTGGGACTTAGTCCCTAGACCGAAGAAGACCACCATTATTGGAACCAAATGGGTCTTCAAAAATAAATTGAACCATAAGGGAGAAATCATAAGAAACAAGGCACGCTTAGTAGCCAAGGGCTACAGTCAAGTTGAAGGCCTTGATTACAATGAGACCTATGCTCCCATGGCACGATTAGAGTCCATCCGATTGATGCTTGCATTTGTAGCACATCGTGGTTTCAAGCTATATCAAATGGATGTCAAATCGCCTTTCTAAATGGTTTAATAAGAGAAGAGGTCTATGTCGAACAACCTCTGGGGTTTGAGAGTACCGATTCCCAAACCACATGTTAAAGCTCAAGAAGGCGCTCTACGGCCTTAAACAAGCACCCCGAGCTTGGTATGAGCGGTTATCGACATTCCTGATTGAAAAAGGTCTTGTTAGAGGACAAATAGACCCTACACTATTCTATAAAGAGAGGGTGACAATATATTTGTAGCCCAAGTGTATGTCGATGACATAATTTGTGGCTCAAACAATAAGGGCTATTTGAATGAGTTTATTGGACACATGGAGAGTGAATTTGAGATGAGTCTAGTGGGAGAGTTGACTTTCTTCCTTGGACTTGAAATCAAGCAAACTCGTGATGGAATCCTTGTGCACCAATCACAGTATACTCAAGAGATGCTCCGAAAATTTAACATGAGTGATTCGAAGGAAGTTACCACTCCCATGGCTATAAACACAAAATTAGACAAGGATGAGAGTGGTAAACTTGTTGATCTAACTCAATACCGGAGCATGATAGGGAGTTTGCTATACCTCACAGCTAGTCGACCTGATATTCTTTTTGTTATGGGTATGTGCGCTAAGTATCAAGTCTGTGTCAAGGAATCTCATCTAATTGCTATTAAATGTTTGAGATACCTTAAAGGCACAATTGGAGTTGGTCTATGGTACCCCCGTACAGAGTCATTTGACCTAATTGGCTATACCACTCCGACTATGCTGGATGCAAGTTGGATCGGAAAAGCACAAGTGGGGGCTGCCAATTCCTAGGTTCATCACTAGTTAGTTGGTCAAGTCGGAACAACATTGTGTTGCTCTCTCCACGACCGAGGCAGAATATATCGTCATGGGAGAAAGTGTATCACAATTGTTGTGGATGATTCATACTCTAGAGGACTATGGATTAAGCTATAAGGGTGTGCAAGTGTTGTGTGACAACATTAGCACTATTAACCTAACCAAGAATCCAGTCCACCATTCTAGGACCAAGCATATTGAATTGCGTCACCACTTCATTAGAGATCATATTGCTAGAGGAGACATTGTACTCTCACATATAGAGTCCAAAACGAATCTAGCGGACATTTTCACTAAACCACTTTCCGAGAATGAATTTAGTTTCTTAAGAAGGGAGTTGGGAATGTGTCGCGCTTCATAGGATTGAAATGCATTCAAAACCCTTCATGGTTATTTCAAATTGTTGGGAACAATTGGGTAACTTGGGGACATCTCACACAAACTATAAGGTTCACCAAAACATTTTTGTTTGCTAGAAATGGGGTGAGATGCTAGGATCAACTTAATTTCTCAAAATGTCAATGCATCCCTTGAGAAATTTGGTTGACGAGATAAAAATCACTACAGTGACCAAGTATGGGGAAAATCAATGCATAACACATGTGTATTTGGCTCCATGATCATACTTGGACATTCCAATCAAGGAAACTTGATTGGAAACCTTATTTGGATACAAACTTGATTGAAAATTGATTGAATGGTTTTGATTGAGTTTGACTCCACTTGGGTGGAGCAAAGTGATTGTTAGACCCATAAGGACCTTTGATTCTTGTTAAAGGATCAATTATAGTCATAGGAACACTTCCAAGTTCGATAATTTTCATCAGATCTTATCAGAAATCGTTTGGGGTTCTGAAACTGAAAGTTTCAGATCGTATCAGGAAAAATCAGGGAGCCTGATCGGTCACCGGACCAATCAGGAGCATGTCTGATCGGTCCAACTGACCGATCCAGCTGAATTGCGATATCCCTATGCAATCTCTCTGTGTTGGCCTGGATCGGTCCCCAGACCGATCTGGCCACTGTGTGGATCGGTCCATAGACCGATCAGGAGGTTCACAGAAGATTTCGAAAACCCACTGTTCGCTTCCTGATCGATCAGCCGATCGATCAGGAGCCTGCCAGATCGGTCACCCCGACCGATCAGGATCAGGCCAGTCCGATCAGGCTGGAGCCTGATCAGTCTGGGCACTCCCAGATCGAATGGTGATCCGTTCTATCACATTAAATTCCGGTTGGTGGACCGATCCACCAACCTATTAACTTCGTGTAAACCCTACCTTTCCAAGCCCTAGCGCCGAAACCCCTCTTTCTTCCTTGCGTGTGCGATCTCCTTCCTCTTGCTGTGCATGTGAGTTCTCCTTCTTGCTGTTGGTGTTCTCAGCAGCGAGTTCGTGATCTTGCAAGCTCATTCTTCCCTGCCTGCGTGAGCACTCGAGGTTCATCTACTCCTTGCGATCTGAGTCTTCTCGAGCTCTCTAAGAACGTGCGAGTTCTGCAATTTTCGATCTTCTTCAGTCCATCATGATGGCACCTAAGTAAGTTTTTGTTTCGTTTTACCCTACAGATTACTTCATCAATCATGTATTTGTGATAATCAGAATTTTTATCTTGTGGTGTTTGCCGTGACCTTGCCTATGCCATGACCTAAACTCTATCACATCTTTCTGTCATTTGATTTTTGATCAAATCTTGCCTTATAATTGATTGTGTTGTGACCCATATGATCAAATCTTATTGATTATTTGATGTTTGATCAACTCTTACCTTTGTGATCTTTTAATTTATGCCATGATTATCAACCTGTGACATGATCTTCTCGATGTTCGATTTGCTAATCTTGATCAAATATGTTGCACTCTTATTTCATCCCTTAGAAAGTCATCCAAGGGAAAGGAACCCACTGAAGAGTCCTCCAAAGGCATAGAGCCGACTGAGGGTAGCTCACGATCCAGAGCTCCCTCATCCTCTTCAATCCCCCCTCATACCAGATTTCAAAATATTTATTACGCCCTAGCTTTTTAATATCACACCTTCAAACTCATGCCCTGTCGGACTGTGGATCAAGCATTCATTTACGAACATTGTCCGTCGGTACGACAAATCATTGAGCACTACGAACTTCAATCCATTCTTTTCCTTGAGAGGTCAATCAACGTTGGTTTGGTCTCTGAATTCTATAATAACATGGTCGGTGGAGAGGGATCGGGATGGCGGATACGTGTTGCCGGTATCGACCTCAATTTCAACAGATCAGCCTTCATTGCATTTCTTGATTGTCGACGATCGAATAATGATTTTTCACTCTACCCTTATCTACCGAATCCTCTACTGGTTCCCTTCGATGGAGTCACGCCTGACTCTATTCATGAGTACTTCTTCAGCCATCCCAGGCCAGGGGTCCCGGTGAGCGCACCAGTGATTTCCCCACATTTGCTGCTCTCCGCCTTTCCCCCGTTGATTATGTCTTGTTTAAGATCATCACTAACTGTCTCATCCCTACTACTTCGAAGCACTTAGATGAGATTCACTCGTTCCACTGTTTGATGCTCTACGGGATGCATCAGCAGTTAGACTTTGACTTAGTGACTACCATCTACTTCTCCATCATTACCTACAGTCAGATGTACGGGCAGACAGTTTACATGCCATTTGGGCATATCATTACTGCCTGGCTACATTCGATTGGTGTCGACGTCTCACAGGGCAGCAGCGTACCTATGGTTCGGTAGGACTGCCGACATGACCGACGCATGTTGGCCCAGTGTGGCATTGTTGTCGGACCGTGGGGGCTGAGGTGGAAGGATAGGAGACGTGTCGGGGAGTTGCCTGGGGCAACCCATGATCAGGAGCCGCCCGCTACTGTTGAGGATTACTATGAGCCGGATCCAGATCTCCGCTGGCAGGTTGCGGAGCTAGAGTGGACGATGCAGTGTGAGTTACATATTTCCGAGCTCTGGCGATAGGAGGTCAGCTCAAAGTTCCGGTCCTTCGATCGCCGACTAGTCGCTCTAGAATCGGATGTTTCTGGGATCTGCTCACTGCAGGAGACGTGGTATGAGGAGTGGTACCAGCATACGTTTCCCAGAGCTGCAACCTCCAGCAGCACTCCACCAGGGGATGTCATATATGTTAGTGATATGAGAGAAGTGTCCTAAGGCAATCGCCTTATGATTGTAAATATTTATTTTAATAAATGATAATTCACTATTTGAGTATACATGTTTGTGTATTTGATTGGGATCTTAAACTCATCTACTGAATGTCCGCAATACAATTCACAACGTAAGAGAATTTGTGATGGGATCACAACTAGTGATTATCTCTAAATGTGCAATTGTGAAGTATTGAAAATATCCCTAGTCGATGAATTGATAAAAACGGACACTATCAATTCTGTTGAGACTAGCATGGGTTATTCTCTAATCAGCTGATTCTCACTGGCTGGAGACATTGGGATGTCCGGAGATAAACATGGATGCTAGTTAAAGGAACTAGTTCATTGGAGTGACTGGCTGTAAAACTTCACATGGTAGTCTATCCATAGACATGTCAGTGAAGCTCTTACTGCAGCTTAAGTGCGATGTTCCTTTGACTTGCGGTGTTCAAGTCATCTTAGTCATGGAGACTTATACTTTAACATCTTAAGCAAGCATCTCCAAGGAGGTGTGGACCCAGGATGATTGGGTATAAGCCGAAGTGCCCGAAGATGTTTGAACAGCCTACAAAGGATTCACCACTCCTTGCGAGGAGATGTATACCCAGGCCTATCGTCGGATTGTTACTCAAAGCCTCTGGCCAGAGCATATCATGTTTAGAGTATGAATCTCTTAAATACATGAGAGTAATTAGAAATCCAAAGGACAAGAAAGACAATACTTGGGCTAGGTGTGACATAGTCAGCCTAGTGGGGACTGACACACATAGACCGTGTCCTGAACCAAGTGGGTATAAGATGGTGAAGGGAATGGGGCACGATTCATTAGAGCTGCTGAAGGGTTTCAGAATAATTTCTGAGGTCAACCGTTGATCTTTCGATTAATTGGGGATCATGATGTACTACTAGGTGCCACTCATGATCGTTCTATAATTAATAAATTATAAACGGCCAACATAAATCGAAAGCCTATTTAGTCACACACACTACGAGTAATCCGAGGGATTTAAAACGAGTTGAAAATTGGATTTTTCGATCAAGAGAAATAAGTCGAATATGAATTTATCAGAGGCGCAACAGAAGCTTAAAATGGCTAAGTCTTTTGAAGGCTTATTTGGCGAATTAAATGAGTTTAATTTGCGAGGGAAGGGCTTGGAGTGGCCGGCCAAAGAGGGTGCCCACCCTCTTTGGTTTGGCCGGCCACCACAAGGAGAGAAAACTAATTAATTTGGTTTAAATTATAAAATAAATCAAGCGCGATTTGTTTTATAAAATTATGGATAAATAAATTTATTTTCATGGAAATTAAAATAAACTTTAAATGGTTTAATTTTATAAAATCAATTATGAATTGATTTTTCCATGATAAGAAAAATTTATATAATAAATTTATTCTTTTTATGGAAATTAAAATGAACCATGGATTGGTTTATTTTATAAAATCAATTATGAATTGATTTTTCCATGATAAAGAAAAATTTATATAATAAATTTATTCTTTTTATAGAGATTAAAATAAACTTTAAATGGTTTATTTTTATTCTATAAAATTAATTATGAATTGATTTTTCCATGATGAGAAAATTTATATAATAAATTTTATAAAAATTTATTCCATAATTAAAAGGAGAGATGTATTTGTTTTATTATAAAATTAGTTATAATAAAACTTGGCATAACGGAATAATTAATAAGAAAATTTATAAGATAAATTTCTTATGAAAATTTATTCCGTTGATTACGTTAAAGGGGGGACATGGCAAGGGAGAGGCTACTATATAAAGGAACCAAGGCTAGGCTTGAATTCCTCAATTGAGTTATCAAGAGATTAGTAGCTCCCTCTCTCTCTCTAACTCTCTCTCTCTCTAGGGCCGGCACCCCTCTCTCTCTCTAGGGCCGACTCTCTCTCCTCCCCTAGGGCCGGCGCACATCCCAAGGGTGGCCGAGAGCTTCAACCGCCAAGAAGGTGCCGAAGAAGAAGAAGCGGATCGCGACTCCTTCTTTCCTTTCCCGGAATTTTGATTCCGTTACTTGGTGGTTAGTTTCCTTTCTTCTCTCTTGATCTTCTAGTTGTGCCTTTAGAGAATCTAGTAGTTCTCGTCGGTACAAAACTCATGACTTTGCGAAGTCATCCTGAAGAGAACTCGGCGTGGACGCGAATAGAGGCGGAGCTTCCAAGGAACGCTACGGTTGGATCTCGTCCCTTACTTCGAGTTACGAGAGGTACGAAGTAAATTAGTTTACTTTTCCACAAAATTTTAATTTATGATCATGTCCACACATCATAAGGTCGCATGTTAGATACGTGGTTAAAAATAATTTGAGAAATTATTTATGCTAATTCATCCGCTGCACGTAAATATTTTAAAATTTACGAACCCGTATCCTTGTCAACATGCACCCGGTCCCAACAATATATATTGATGATTCATCAGACGATGATCCCGCTGAGGATTGATGATGTTGACTGTTATGATTTATCTCACATTTGATTGTCATACCTTGTGCTATGTTTGACTATGCTGTCATGCTGTATGATGCATCTGACCTTATGCCTATTTTCATGCTATTCTATGCTTATTGCTAGATTATTGCTATTTCATGTTCATGTGATGCATGTGATTGCTATATATATTGCTCTATCTTTATCACATGTTGTCATATGTTTTTCAAAATTAAATCAAATCTTATCTTGTTTTGGGATACCCCTAGGGTTTAGGGGGAGTATATTTAAACTTAACAACCCGTCTACACCCTTTTCGGTGTTTGAAAAAGGGGGAGAGTGAGGTTGGTTAAGTTTAGGACGATAACTACTGTAGGGGGAGGATCCTGATTCCCCTATGAGTGTGAAATTTGTGAAATTTGTAACTATTGATTTTGAATCCCTAAACTTAAAATCAGGTTGTCAAACAACAAAAAGGGGGAGATTGTTGATACAGTCTGACCTTGATTGTTATTTTGGTGTTGACATCGATTTTAGTTTAGGTTGATTAGATGATTATGATTAAGTCCTGGTCATGGACTAGGCATACCTAGTGGGACTAGGTTTGATAAAAGCCTGACTTGGAGGGTCAGGTCCTAGCATGAGAAGCTAGGTTGGTGAAAAGTCCTAGCTTGGAGGGCTAGGTGTGAAAAGTCCTAACCTGAAGGGTTAGGTGTGGAATAGTCCTAGCTTGGAGGGCTAGGTGTGAAAAGTCCTAACCTGGAGGGTTAAGTGTGGAAAAGTCCTAGCTTGGAGGGCTAGGTCTGAAAAGTCCTGACCTGGAGGGTTAGGTGTGGAAAAGTCCTAACCTGGAGGGTTAGGTGTGGAAAAGTCCTAACCTAGAGGGTTAGGTGTGAAAAGTCCTAGCCTGGAGGGTTAGGTGTGAAAAGTCCTAGCTTGGAGGGCTAGGTGTGGAAAAGTCCTAGCTTGGAGAGCTAGGTGGATGAAATCCTAACTTGGAGGGTTAGGTGAGGAAAAATCCTAGCTTGGAGGGCTGGGTATGGAAATTCCTAACTCGGAGGGTTAGGTGATTGGAAATCTCGGTGAGTAAAACCGGGTCCTGGTGAGTGAAGCCAGGTTGACTGAAGTTCCGGTGAGTGAAGCTGGGCACGGAGTCTAGGTCCGAGGGACTGAGCACGAGTCAGGGGAGGCTGGGAGCCAATTCTCTTGACTTAGAGTGGGTTTGGCCTTGCCCGGATCGGTCTGGTGACCGATCAGGGAAGTTGGCATGGAGTTCTCTCGTGGATCGGTCTGGTGACCGATCCAGCGATGTCTGATCGGTTTGGTGACCGATCAGGGAGCTTCTAGTTACTTTGGCAAACCTACTGTTCGGCTCCTGATCGGTCTGGTGACCGATCAGGGAGGAACCTTGATCGATCAACTTGAACGATTAACTGTCGCGAGGTTTCTCACCCCGACCGATCAGGCTAGAGCCTGATCGGTCTGGGATCATCCTGATCGGTCTGGTGACCGATCAGCAGTGTATTTCAGGCTGGATTGTGGCAAGCAGATTTCAGGATCGATTTGGTGACCGATCTGGGGACCGGTCAGGGTGACCGATCATACGAGCTTGCGATCCCAGGTTTCTCACTTGGGACCGATCAAGCTGGAGCCTGATCGGTCTGGGATCATCCTGATCGGTCCGGTGACCGATCACTTTAATTCAAATGCACTATCAGACGTTCTGATCACGTCTGAACACATCTGATCCCTCTGCTCTTAATCTCTAATACTTGATTCTCTGCTTGATTTGTTGTGTTAATGATCTGATCATGATTGCAGGTGACAGGAATGGATTCAAACACTCAAGGAGAGTTAATGGGAGTCTTTCCTTGGAGCAGGTTTGCCCGTTTTCCATCTCAGGTTGCAACGGACGCTGGCGCTGCTGGAGCTGCTGACTGGGGCTCGGCTGAGGGAAGCTCAGGGAGTCCAGAAGAGCTCAGTAGCAGCTGACTGTTGCAGGTGAGCAGCTGGAGGCTGCAGTGAGGTGGTGACCTAGCGATCAGTAAGCTGAGACTTAAGCGTTTGGTGGCAAACAAGTCTCAGTAACAAAACAAGAAACAGTAACGAAGTTCTCTACATTGTGCTCTTGCAACAACTCTGTTCCATCATCTCTTGAGCAAGCAACTATGAATCTGAAGCAACCTTCTGTTACTTGAGCATTTGGAAGAGAAACAAGAAGCTTGGCGAGTCCATCAGCGAGAAGACACGAAGAAGGGAGTTCTAGCGTGAGTTCTGCGCTGGGTGGAGCTCGGTGAAAAGTTTGCTTGTGTTCTTGTGTTCCAAGTGCTAAGTAAGACCCTTCTTGTGTTTCCTGTACTTTATACTTGATCTATCTTGAAACGCTGTGGAGAGGTTGCTCCACCGAGGAGGAGGTTGCATTTTATCCGGATTTTTCGGGGCTTGATCTGCCGACGATCAAGGGATCGCCCACCTTACGGGCACGCCAAGGAGTAGGGGCAAGTTATCCCCGAACCTTGTAAATCCTCTTTGTTAGCGTTTTGTATTCGTGCTTAGTTTAGGATTTAGTTTCTGCAACTCTATTTTTGCTTCCGCTGTGCTACTAACCCAACTGCAGAGCAACCTAAAATCGTAAGAAGTGGGTGTCTGGCTATATTCACACCCCCTCTCTAGCCATCCAAGTTCCAACAAATTACACTACCACCATCCCGATGGTTTGTCCAATTCCATCTCAGCTGTGAGTCTCTGCTTATACTCGGCAAGGAACTGATAACATGATCTTCCGTGTGTCACCACACACCATGTTATCTACAATGCAAAGTAAAGGACTTTTATACATATACTAATATAAATACGCATCTAGTGTTGTTGTGATTCTCTTTTCAAAAATATAGATGATCTTATATATAAAAAGAGCAAGTCTATTAGTATACACATCTAACAATCTCCCACTTATACTCAAAGACTATGTTGTTCACTCACTGCCATACATCTGACTCCTATATCCTCCACATGACGGTCAAAAGCTCTTGTTGGAAGAGCTTTAGTGAAAGAATCCGCCAGGTTGTCCTCCGATGCAATCTTGGCGACAGCTACTGTTGGATCGAGAGAAACGATAGAGGGGGGGGGGTGAATATCGTTAAAACTTTTTCTTCGGATTAAGGAAAGAGTAAATGCAGCGGAAAACAAAACAATCACACAAAGAACACAAGTCTTTTACTTGGTTCGGAGTCGCGGTCGGCTCCTACTCCAAGGCCCATGGTCCTTGACCATTTATTGCGGACAATTCTATAATCACGCAAAGGTTTACAGATTTTGGTACAAGAATATTGCAGTAAATAAAAGAGTTACACTTTTCATTATCGACACCCGATGTGGATCGCACTTCGGAGCAGAGGGTCGTCGTCGACGCTGGAATCTTCAGATCGGAGTTTGCCGGAGCAGAGCGCTTGAACGAAAAGCTTGGAGGCATTAGAAAGTTGTGTTTTTGAAGCCTTGGGGTCGAGCCCCTTTTATAGTGCTCCTGGGGGCACCTGATTCGCTGGGGGCGCCTAACACGTTTCTTCAGATCGGAGAACCTTTATCCACAGCTCAGTCAGCGCTTATCCCCTTCGAATCGGCCTCTGGAGCAGACTGGGGCGCCCGGGACCTCCTGGGCGCCTAGCTTGACTTGGTCCACTGGCTTCGTGGCTGATTTTGCTTCGATTACTCTTTGGCTTTGACCTTGGGCGCCCAGGACCTCCCGGGCGCCTAGCCCAGTGTGATTTAGAAGCGTTCTTGCTTCTTTGCTTGTTTGACTTTGACCTTGGGTGCCCGGGACCTCCCGGGCGCCTAGCCCAACTTCTTACCCCCTTCCTTTGGGGCATTCTGAGCTGCAGACACACACTCCTTCGGTCCTGCAACCAAGGTTAGTTCCAAAACAACCAAAGCAAGAATATTAGTTAATATTTATAGTCATAGCTGTCTTGGTTCTGACTTCGGGTCTCCCAAATGGAACCCTAGGTCGAACCGACGCCTAATGTTCCCTCGATAGGGAACGCGTCCTCACCTACTCCTCTCAGGAGAATTTACCTTTTTGCCAACTGACTCCTCCGGTTGGACTTTTGCCCAGCTTTACTCACCAGGTCTTCATGCCCAGTTCGCGACCAAGACTTAGTGCCCAATTCCTCAAACCAGGTCTTCAGTGCCCAACCCTCGGCCACGTCTTCAGTGCCCAACCCTCAGCCAGGACTTAGTGCCCAACCCTTGGTTTGGTCTTAGGTGCCCAGCCCGCGGCCAAGACTTCTTGCCCAATTCTTAGAACTAGGACTTCGTGCCTAGTGTTCCTAGGACTTTTCCTACACAATTGAGTAACTTTATTAGATCACAAATAATACTTAACTTTGAATCCTTTGTCAATATCAAAACAAGGTTCGATATGGTGCTTTCTGCACCAACAATCTCCCCCTTTTTGATTTATGGCAACACAATTCAAAGTTAAGTAAAAACTTATAATAGTTAAAAAAAGAAGGTAAAAATCAATGAAGTATAGCAGTTATGAACAGAATAAATGTAGATTTGAAAAAAACTCCTTTATTTCTTATACTCCCCCTAAAACCCTGAATACTTGTGTTATAAAATACTTAACGTTGACCTTTCCTCCCCCTTTGATATATATCAAAAACATACATGGGCGAACAAGGTTTCTAATAGGGAGTTTTGAGTTTTTGTAAAACTTCTAAGTGCTTTACGCTGTTGACTAAGTGTTTTTCAAAATAGAGCAAAAGCATTGCATGTACAAAAAGATCAATTTTTCACTTAAGAATTTGCAAGCCCAAATTTTGAAGAAACCTTTATTTATCAAAGGCTTTGTAAAACAAAAAAAAATTAATTTAAAATTTCAACTTGAAGAAAATTTTCAAAGAACATTTTACTTAGCCAAACAACTTTTCCTAAAAATATTTCAACTTTTGAACATTTAGAAACATTTGCTTGGAGAATATTTTGTGCAAATAGAACATGTTAAAAATTTAACAGATTTTTAGACAAAGTTTTGCAAAAAAAATTGTTCATTAAGAGAAATTTTACTTAGAAACATTTGCCAAAAAAAAATTGCAACTAATTTTTGGTCAGACAAACTTTGTTTACTAAGGAAAATTCTACTTAGAAATATTTGCAAAAAGATGCTCTTAGAAATTTTTGAAAGCACACTTAGAAATTCAACTTTGCTTTTTGAATAAGAGAAAGCTTTTGAAAAAATTTTGATTTTGAAGAATTTGAGCTTTCCTTTCTCGCCTTATGTTTTAGAACATTTCCAATTAAAAAAAACTTGCAAAATTAAAACATTGCACTAAGCTCCCCCATGATATTAAATTTTCCCTTTGAAAAAAAACATGCAAATTAACCTTTCAAAATAATCATAAGTTCAGTTTGACATAATATTTTGAAACAAAATTTTCTGAGTATCACAAAGGACATTCCAAAAAAAACTTTAGGATAAGGTGAAAATATTCTTGAGAGCTTCTAAGATAAACTTTCTTTGAAGAAGGGGAAAAAGAAAGAATTTAATTGTTAATTTTACTTTTTCTACTCTCCCTCTTGGCCATATATTAATAACGAACTTTTGAATATATTTTGAAAGAAAATATGTATCAGAGCCTATTAGACTTACAAAATCATAAGACAATTTTGAAAAGATGTTTACATTTCAAAATTACTAATTTAAGCAAGAATTAATGTAACGCCCGAAAATTCTCTAAGCAAATTTTATAAATATCCTAGAATTAATTCTGAATTTATGGATATTTTTATAGAATTTTTCCATGGATAAATAAGGCAAAAATGAATAAAAAAATAGAATGTGCGGTAAAAAGGCTTAAGTGAGGTTTGAACCCTGGACATATATGATGAAAAGAGAATAGACTTACCAATTGGGCTAATGTATTTTCATTTAAATAAACTAGTGGGAAATATGGATAAGGTAAAGTTAGTTAAATTTTTCCATAAGTATAAAAGGGAAACTTAGGGTTTTTATATTCATTCTTTTCCCTCACATCTTCTCATCGCCGACTCCCTCTCTCCCTCTCGCGATTTTTCTTCCTCTTCCCCTCTTCTCTTGCCGCCCAAGACAAAGGGGAAGCAAAAGGAAGGTCTCAAGAGGCCCTATTCTCTACGGGGACCCTCGTAGATGCAAGGAGAACACCAAGAAGCAAGAAGAACGTTGTAGTTCGACGTTCCCTCAGGAATTTCATATTTTTATTCGTAAGAAAACCTAGTGCAGGATGTAAGTACCCCTCACCTGCAGTATAAGTAGTTTCAGTTGATCTTTCGTATGCTTTATTTCCTTGTATGTATGTTTTACGATTAGAAATCGTAAATTATAAACAAGCATGTTGTATTACCCTTCAGTTTTGGGTCAAGGAGCACGTTAGGTGTTTGTTAAAATGTTCAGTTCAGTTAATGCTATAGAAAGCATTAAAGAATAGAAATTCTTACTTCAGTTTATGATTGGGACCAACGTCCAATGGGATGGGCTCCTAGTTGCCCCTAGGTTTAGATAACCTAGTAAAAGCAAGAATCAAAAAAGGAAAGAAAAGTATAAAGGACTATTTTATTTTCAGTTGGCATTGTACCGGACTCCGATCCAGGGATAGGCTCTAAGTTGCCTCTAGGTTTAGATAACCTAGTATGGGATGGGCTCCTAGTTGGCCCTAGGTTTAGATAACCTAGTAGAACCCTAATGGATTCGGGATTTGCTACCTCGGGTTTATTAGGGATGCGCGCACAGTTGGTACATTGTCGGGCCCACAACAGTTGATTATTACTTTCACCTACTATATGTATTTAGTATTCAGAAATTCATTTTAGCATGGGGTGAATTTAATAATTAGTTTTATGTTAGTTGATTTCAGTTTCATTTCAGATATGTATGCCATATAGCGTAGTTTTCAGCTTCAGTTCAGTATATGACATGTCTCAGTTATTTGCCATGACATTTTATGACATGTATTTTAGCATGAGCATATCATGATTGTTGATGAACATGAGCGTGTATTTACATAGCATGTTTCGAAAAGCATAATCCGAGATTTTATAGTTTTGTGAGGCTAGATGGTACTTACTAAGCTTTATGCTTATTAGTTTGCATTTCCTTATACTGCAGATACAGGTAAAGGAAAGCACTAGTAGCGGAGGCGGCGGGCTTGATGCAAAGTGTGTGTGATGGTGGAGTTGGAATAAAAGTCTTCGGAACTTGCAAAGCATAGAAATAATCCTTGTTATGCTTCTTTAGTTATTCCGCAATATATTATGTGAACCATGTATGAACATAATTAGACTTGTATTCGTGGTGCCTAGTATGCTTGAAGTAGTTTACTTACCTGACTTAATATTGGTTTTGTGAATGCTTGAATGTCATGAGTTATTTACTTGTGATAGGGTAATTTAGACCCATGTTTACGTTTTAGGAGTAAGAACTTGATACTTTTGATCTATATGCTAAATACTTAAGATATGCTTGTTCTAAGATTAATGCACCATATGGAATGACATGTAGTAGCTAAGGATGCCTTTAGATAGGAATACTGCATAGTTTCAATAAGAAGTTGATACGAACTTGGCACATTCATGTTATGCTTCTACATGTTGTTTTTGAGATTTCTAAGTTGCTATACATGCTAGAAACCCTCCAAAAATATGTAATAAATGCCCTAGAATAGTTGTGGAACTTTATTTATGTCATTCTGCTTGTTAGATATGATTTTGGTACATTGTAGCTCAAGTTTGATAAATTCTGGAAATCTGAAAGCTGGATTTTCGGAACTACCAGTCAACTGGGAAAACACCAGTCGACTGGTATCGGGCACAAAAATATTCTGTGGCCCGACCAGTTGACTGGCATATAGCAGTCGACTGGTATTGTGTAAAACAGAAGTGATATAGAGCAGCTGGTTGGTGCTTTAGCAATGCAATGCAGAGGTTGGGGGATCAAATCCTGCCAAGATAATAAAATAAAAGTTTTGCTTTGTTTTGGGCTAGTTAGTACTTTCCACATGATTATGAATTGTTAGTTCAATAAATAGCGAAATAAGAATTTTCAAAATTCTCCCAGTTGGTTTAGCATTATCAAATCATTAATCAGTCAGTTAGTTAGTAGCGATCCGCCTTAAAGCTTAGTATCAGAATGTGGGTCGTTACAGAGTGGTATCAGAGCAAGTTCCATCTTTCCTCCTCACACACATCAGCATCAGACCTGCAGCTTCTAAGTAAGAGTATCCCTCACATTACTATATTTTCTTGCTTTCAGAATTATAGTATTTACATGTTATTCATGCTATCTGTTTTCTAGTCAGTTCTTGTTTGCATTTAACGGAAGCATGTTTAATACCTTAGTTTATTTCTGATAGCATGTTTTTAGAATTAAAATATGAACTGTAGGACCCTCTTCTATTTTAGATAATGGCAAGAGGACGCTCAGCTAGGAGAGCACCAGTTACTGAGCCTCAGCAAGAGGCAGACCACTCAGTGCCTCCAGCGGACCTGACAGAGGTAGTAGCACAACTCCAGAGACAAGTAGCGGAACAGCAGCAAGTAATTGCTGCTCTAACAGCTAATCAGCAGGCTACTCCCACAGTTACCCCAGAGCCCCAGGTGGAGACGCCGATAGTGACGGAGGTTCCACCTGTGGCGCCGGTCCCACCAGACATGCCAGTAGCCCTAGCAACAGGGGCAAAAAGGGAAGCTTATCTGATCTAGTGGCAAAAGATCAAGCCAGAGACCTTCTCAGGCACTAGTGAACCATGGGATGGCCAAGCTTGGTTCAAGACCCTAGAGAGTACCATGGAGCTCCTAGACTGGCCAGAGCATGAGAAAGTGAAGTGCGCCTCCTTCTGCCTAGCCGGAGATGCCCGTATGTGGTGGGAGCGTATCAAGATAAAACGCCCAGTCAATCAGATGACCTGGGCTAGCTTTGAAGAAGAGTTCTTTGAAGAATTCTTCCACATGCGGGTCACAAACCGCCACTATGACGAGTTCACAGAATTTCGGCAGGGCAACCTATCAGTAGAGGAAGCCGTGAAGAGATTCAACAGGTTGGCGCGTCTGTGTCCCGAATTAGTCAGCACCGAACGAGAGCGAGTCAGGAAAATGCTCTAAATGCTAAGGCCAGAGATAGCACTGAATGTGGCCAGCGGCATCCATAGGCCGCAAACCTCAGAAGAACTAGTGAGCAGTGCTCTGATCACCGAGCATTACCTGAACAGCATGCGGCAGCAGAAGACAGTCGTGACAGAAAGTAAAGGCCAAGGCAGTTCAGGAACTCAAAAATCCCAGGGCTCCAACTCTAACTGGAAAGGAAAGAATCAAGGCAAAAGAAAGCAGTGGAACAATCCGAAAGGGGAGCCAGCCAACAAGCAAACCAAGTATCCCACTTGTTCCACGTGTGGTAGACAGCACTCAGGAGTCTGCCGCCTGGGCACACGAGGGTGCTACACCTGTGGTCAGGAAGGGCATATAGCCAAGCAATGCCCTAACAAGGCCAACTTACCACCCCCAGAGCCTATTCAGTATGGAGGTAAGCCGACCCAGCTTCACCTGATGCAGACTGCACTAGAGGGTCCTCAGATCAGTCAAGGCAGATTAGAAGCTCCACCAGCTACGACCAATGCACGGGTTTTCTCACTGACCAGAGAGGATGTAGCCACTGCCTCTACAGTTGTTATAGGTTAGATTAGTATTTTAAACCTGCATGCATCTGTACTTTTCGATACTGGGGCAACCCATTCATATGTATCCAGGACATTCGCCAAAAAACTAGCAGTACCTCCAGATGTAGTTAGTGGTCAGTTCCTGACTACTCTGCCCTCCGGAGACATCATGGCATCTACGCTCTGGCTCTGTGCCATACCAGTCAGCATTTCAGACAGAGAGCTTTACTGTGATCTGGTAATACTGAATATGCCCGACTATGATGTCACTTTTTGCGATGGACTTCCTGAGCAAATACGGCGCTTCCATAGAGTGCCGAAAAAGGAAAGTCGTATTCCAACCAGAGGCAGGAGAGCGGTATGAATACATCGGAGAACCGAAGAAGAAGGCCAGGAAAATTCTCTCAGCCATGAAAGCACAGAAACTGCTGAATACAGGATGTACTGGATTTCTAGCACATGTAGTCAATACCACGCAAGAGAAGAACCAAAAGCTAGAAGAGGTCCGAGTGGTATGCGACTACCCAGCAGTTTTCCCTGATGAGCTACCAGGCCTAGCACCAGACAGAGAGATTGAATTTGAGATCGAACTCGTTCCGGGTACAAATCCGATCTCAAAAGCACCATACCGTATGGCTCCAGCAGAATTGAAAGAACTTCAGGAGCAACTACAGGAGTTACTCGACAAGGGCTTCATCCGCCCTAGTCA